>ML347349.1:0-72292 GCA_005239505.1 Nicotiana paniculata
GATATCTTGAGTGGCTTCTTGCCTTTTGGAGCAATTTGACTGTCAGAGGGAATCACCAGTAATATTTTCTTGTGCCAAGTAGGCTGACAAGAGTCTTTTTGGGAGGGGGGAAACCATTTTCATTTTCATGAACCCCCGAGGCATGTTGACTGTAACAATTGAATGTGTTGGCCAAATTTGCTTTGTGCAACTGAAAGGCTGGTAGCAGATTTTGAAATCTTTTCTTGCTTGTTTTGACAAGGACTGAATCAGAGTAAATGACACAATGATGCAAAGAAACAAGTATTAACTAGCAATGCCCCTGTCGGAAGGACAGAAGGAAGAGTTCTCTTTTTTTTTTCTTTTTCTTTTTCTTTTTCTTTTATTTTGCGGTAACTAGCCTTAATGATCATGACATGTGTTTTGGACTTAATGGCCGATCTATCAAACTGACCAAATCTTCCCTTTCACCATTCTTATGACCTTGGAAGTCGGGCTTGTTTGTGCCAATTCTTCGCATCAGCTTTACGACTCACTTTCGACCAGTGGTGCCCCGAGAGGTTTTCACCAACAAGTCTCTCTCATTTATTTTTCTCTACTTACCATCGCCTTACAGTGCCCATGAGGGTTTTCACTAGTAAGACTCTCTCATTTTTTCCTCTTTTTTTTTTCTTTTTTTTTTTTTTGCTTTCTTGGGTGAGCAACTGATAGTGTTCTATGTCGCGTGACAACCGTTGCTCATTGCTTTCTTCTCTTGGAATTCTTGAAGGCATATCGGGAGGTCTTTCTTTGGAAGGTTTTTGGATAGGGTTGGAAAGGAGGGTTGGCATGAAGGCTCAAAGTAGACTCAATATAAAGGGTTGCATACTTACAACTCTTGGAATCGACTCTTTTAAAAGGGAAGTAAAATTTCTGGCCCAGTTTTAGCTACTGGGTATTTTTCTGGATAATTTTTTCTTTTTCTGAATTCTTATTTGGTTGGACCGAACCGTGTAAGGCTGCCTACGTATCCTCTTTTTTTTTAGGAATCAGGTCTAACGTAGTTCAAACATCTGACCTAACTATTTTTCATCTTTCTTTATTTTTCTCATGTTTTTCTTTCTCGTTTTTCTTTCTTCCTCTTTTTTTTTTAAAACAAATTACCCCAGCTTCTTTTTTTTAAGGCATAGACTTTGACTGTTCTTTTTCTCTTTTCTCTTTTTTTCAAAACAAATTGCCCCAATTTTTATTTTCTGAGGGCATGGACCTTTGACTGTTATTTTTCTCTCTCTTTTTTTTCATTTGAACTTTCTAAGAGCTGCCCAGTTTATACTCTTGCGGCATGGATTTTTTCTTTTTTTTATTTTTTACATTTTCACTCTTTCTTTTTTTTCATTTTCTCTCCATTTTTTTGGACTTTTGACTCTAAACTTGATTCCAAGAGATGATGGTCAAATAAAATAACACAGGCTCAAATGGGGTAGCAAAGGGTATAAAGTGTTTGGGTAGCAAAAAAGGGCCTCCGGACCTCGATATATGCCAAAACATATTATCTTTTTGCGATCATAGCATTGATGACCATGTCTATTTTCTTGGTGTGTCGTGGTCGAAAGACACTTTTCATCCATTAATGCCAAACTTTTAACCAAACTTCAATTGATTAAACATCCTCAAGCCCAATCTTCACAATGATTTGAAGGTGAATTTTACTCGACCTTAGTTCTAAAGTATCTCAAATCTTTATTCATCCTCAAAAGTGTCTCTTTCTCACTTATCTCATTCAAGACTAAATCAGTTTTTAAGATCTGGCCAAAATTTCCGCATGCATGTCATATCACTAAAACTAGCGAGAAAGGAACTAAGCATGGAATGACACAAAAGGACAAATTGTATTTCATTGAGTAAAGGACGGAAGGGTTTAACAACAAGACAAACAACCTAAAATCCGAGTTAAAACCCTAGAATAACCCGGATAATGAAAATAGCAATAAAATAGACAGACAAAACTGACATAAACAGAATAGAGGGATAAAAGGGTTTGACTCAATAAAACAAATAAAATCTGGATCAAAACCCTGAAATAACCCAGATAATAGAAAAAACATCAAAACAAGCCACCAAGATTCCTTCCTAGTGAGGAGGGAATGGCTTTTCAATTGCTAAGCTTGACATTTAGCCACAAATTTGCTCATCAGAATCAGCAGAGCATTCTCCAATTTCAAAATCATCAACTTCAGTTAGCAAGTTCCCGAGAGAATTCTCATACTCCCTGCCACCATGCATCATCCCCACAAAGTGTGCATCATCATGTGTAGGGAAATGATTATGCATGATATTATGGGTATCACTGTCTTGGATCACAATCAGATTTTCCTGGAAAAATGGGTGCAATCATGTCATAATGCTTTAATTTCTCAAACAAGCTTGCATATGACTCTCCTATTGGTGTAAAACTATCTCTCAACCTTTGTTCTCCTCTATACCCCTTGGCTGGATGTGGGTTATAGGGCACTTGGAAATTCTGTGGAGGCTGGTAGAGATTTTGCGATGCTCGCCTTCTGGGGTGCCTTGGTAGCTGGATAACATACTCAGGTGGAGCAAAATAGTATAGTGGATTCTGAGGTGGATAGTAGTGCTCATGGGAATAATCGAAAAACAGACGAGGCTGGTCACACCTTCGAATTGTTCTCCTAGGACTTCTTGTCGACTTTGATGTCATCATAATTTCTTCATCATTCTCATTCATGTCACTAAGATTATTAGACTCAATCTGGACATCCTGAGTTGCGGCTTTGAGAGTTGCTTGACATATAGTTCTGCCTGTCTTAAGGCCATTCTCTACCATTTCTCCCATTTTGATTGCTTCCAAGAAGGATTTGCCAACTGCGGACATCATGTTTTGAAAGTAATCTGGCTCTTGCGCCTGAAGGAAGACAGTGATTAGCTTGTGGTCATCCATGGGTGGCTTAACTCTAGCCGCTTGCTCTCTCCATTTAATAGCGTATTCCCTCAAACTTTCAGTTGGTTTCTTCTTCAGGTTGGAAAGGGAATTGCGGTCCGGGGCAATGTCGATGTTGTATTGGAACTGTTTGAAAAAGGCCTAGGCCATCTCATCCCAGACATACCAGCAAGATGTGTCTTGATCAATAAACCATTCAGAGGCTACCCCCGTAAGTCTTTCCCCAAAATAAGCCATTAGCAATTTTTCATTTCTTCCTGCACCTATTAGCTGATTGCAATACATTTTCAGGTGGGCTATGGGATCTCCATGTCCATCATACTTTTCAAATTTGGGAGTCTTGAAACCAGGTGGCAAGTGGACATCGGGGAACATACATAGATCCTTGAGGGCAGTACTCTTTTGACGTGCCAACCCTTGCATGTTTTTCAACTGTTGTTCTAAGCTTTTCACTCTTTGGGTCATTTCTTCCTGTGCCATCTTTTGGGCAGGCTTCTCAATCTTTGCAGGAAGATCAAATAGGTATGAGTGGTACTCAGGAGAGTGGTATTGTTCTTTCTGGGTAGAAAATTGTGACTCATGAGGTTTCCTCTGCACCACCGTCGGCTGTGGGACAGTGAAGACAGGCATAACAACAGCGGTTGTCTGATTGGTTGTCAATGGCAAACTTTGAGAGCATGCAACTGGAGTTCCAGCTGTGGTCGTACAACTAGGATAAAGACTGAACCCAGGTGGATAGGATTGATCAGACAATGAGACCGGAATGGTAGTTGTCGAGATGGGTGTGAATTCTGGGAAACCCTGAACAGAGAAGGGCGGTCCTTGGCCATTGGCCCATGCTTGACATATTTCAGTCATTTTCTGTTTCAGTACTCTATTTTCCTCAACCACAGTAGACTATTGTTGAACCTTCTGACCTTGAGTCTCACGACTGCTAGTAACAGCTTCAATATCGCTTGTCATTTTTTCCTTGAATTTTGTGTTGACAGCTTACCACAAACCGACCACCTCAAGCTATCTTCACAATTCAAATCAAAGGACACGTTAGAATGGACTCAGTCGGTCCTTATTATCATTATTTTTTTCTTTTCACTTTTTTTTTCTTTTTTTTCAAAATCATTCGATCGAACCTGATGTGGGTTGCCTACGTATCATGACGCCGCATGAATCAGATCTTGCATAGTTCGGAAAGATCAGGAATAAATGAAATAAACTAACTCTTTTTTGTTAATTTTGAATTTTGTTTTTGTTTTTAATTTTCGAAAGAAAGACTTATAAAGAAGAGAGAAAATATTTTTTTGATTTCAATTTTCTTTTTTATTTTCTTTAAATTCTTTTTTTTCGGTGAATTTCGAAAGAAAAACTTCTAAAGAAGAAAGAAAATTAATATTGGATTTTTTTACTTTTATTTTGAATTTATGAAAGAAATACTTCTAAAGAAAAAGAAAATATTTTTGAAGCTTGAATTTTCTTTTCGATTTTCGAAAGAAGAATGAAAATATTTTTGGATTTTTGATCTTATATTCTTTTTTTTATTTTGTTTTTTTAAAAAGAAAGATTTCTAAAGAAGAAAGAAATATTTTTTTTTGGATTTTTGATTTTATTTGTCTCTTTTTTTTTCCTAATGAAAGACTCCTACAATAAAATATTTTTTGGTATAAAAAATTTCTTTGTTTTTATTTTTCGAGATTTTCTAAAACAAAGACTCCTAAAAAGGAATTAAAGAAAAATATTTTTGAATTTTTTTTTTTAAAAAAGGGGATCAAAGAAAGACATTTTCTAAAGAAGAAAGGAAAGGAAAATATTTTTGGATTTTTTTTTTTTAAAATTGAGGGCCGGAACCGATGAGGTTTGCCTACGTATCTCACATCCCGTGAGAATCAGACCCGCGTAGTTCTGCCCATTCTGATGGAACTGGGGAAACATGACTTTTGAGAACATTCAATTATTTTCTTTCTTAATTATAGACAGAGTTCCATATTTCGAATAACTACCTCGCACTATTGGTGTTTCTGTTTGTTTTAATTTTAGTCGGTCAAACACACAAGTTGAAACAAATAAATGCATACGTAGTAGGTAAGATGCATAAGGATAGTCTTTCATTTCGGGTACACCTGTCCTAGACGGACCCAACCCTTGTGTTGAGTCCCCTAACTCAAATGCACATGATGCAAATAAGTGTTCCTACTAGGGATCCGGCATGAGGTTTTGTTATTCTAGGTTTAAACCTGGGTTTTTGTTCTAGACCAGGCTTACCCAAACGGACAGCTCGAGTCGAGGTCGGGGCAGCGTACCGGGAATACAGAAGCTTCACCGACTTTGCAACTTGTCCGTACCTCGTTCTAAAATTTGGATATGACTCTAACAGAAAAGAAGTCACACGAAGTGCACACTTCCCAGATGATTTAGAAGACTCAGGGAAAAGAGGGTTTCGTAACAATTTATATACAGTTCAGATAATATCAAAGCGGTAAAAGTGTCATTTAGCACATTAGGTTCAAACATGTAAAATCAGATAATAAAGCCAAATATAACAGTTATTCTAAGCTCGAATTCTGAACCCTAAACCAGAAGTTTTGGGTTCTATTCCCCAGCAGAGTCGCCAGATCTGTCACACCTCCTTTTTCCACCACCCCCGGATTGATGAAGGGTAATAA
This sequence comes from Nicotiana paniculata, assembly GCA_005239505.1. NCBI lineage: Eukaryota > Viridiplantae > Streptophyta > Magnoliopsida > Solanales > Solanaceae > Nicotiana > Nicotiana paniculata. Next base: position 5,575 of record ML347349.1, read on the forward strand.
GGAAATTTTTCCAATTAAAGTGACATTATTCGAATTTGGGATTTATTTTAGTTTTCAGAGTCGCCACCCGGATTTTCGACGATGCTCCGGGACACCGTTTTATTTTAAAATCTCAAACCGAGGAAATTTTGACTCTGTTTTAATTTGTCTGCGACCAGGAATCCGAGTAAGGAATTCTGTTAACCCGGGAGAAGGTGTTACGCATTCTCGAATTCCGTGGTTCTAGCACGGTCGCTTAACTATTAATATTTGGCCTAATTATCTAATTATTTACGTATTTTTAGCCTATGGTGCGTTTATCCTTTTTAATTTTTTAGCCGCTTTTGACGTTTATGGAATTATTGTGAAACAAGTCACGATGTCGTACACTTGTCATTTTTGTACATGTTTCAAACCGCGCCACATGAAATGCACCCGCGATTACAGCATGTTTATTTTAATTATAATTTGAAGTTGAAAACGGGGACATGAGTTGTCGTAACCGATTGTAGATTACGTAGTCAAGACTATGGTCGTGACGGGCCTATTTGAGGCGGTGTTTGATTATTCTTTAAGTTTTCTATTTGAAGGAGCATTTAAGTTTTAAGATCAATTACGACGTTTAATGGATTTATCTTAGGCAAGTCACGATGGCGTGCACTTGTTGTTTTTGAACACATGGCAAACACGTCACATGAAATGTACCCGTGGTTGCTATGTGCATTTTTATTAATTGCTTAGAGTTGAGGGTCGGGGCATGAGTCGCCACATCCGAGTGTAGATTAAATAATGATGACTATGCCACGGGAATCGTACTCATGGTCACGATGTTTATTTATTATCACGTCTAAAGAAACTAGCAACATTTAAGAGATTTACGATTATTGTGAAGGCCATTAATTATGGAAAGTATTGTGGAAGAATTCAGCCATTTAAAAGTTTCTTAGCTAGTCCATTGGATCTCTAAGATGTTGGAGAAAATTATGTGATCTNCGACACTAACCACTAACTTTCCAACTTAATTAATCTAACAATTTAATAAATTCATTCAAGAACAAGGGTCACATATATCACAAAAAATAGATAAACTAATTAAAGTAAGCACAGATCAAAACATTGAAAGGAGATAAACTTACCTACAACAACTTTCTCGCTTTCATACTCCATAATCTAATAATTGATTATTAACATAGAATGAAACAACTAAAATATACGTATTTATGAATTGTGTACAACTGTGCGCCATATTATCTGTGTGTATGTGTACATATGCAGAAACCAAACATCACTTCACTATGCTAACTTTCAGATCTACAGCAAACTAACATATGGAATCATATCAAAAACCTCATCATAATCACAACAAAAACAATCCAAAAAAGAACATGGATTCTAATTCTGAACTCAAACTCAAAAAAAATGTAAACTCAAAGATTAGGCCAAGCTAAATTCAATAATTAACAAAAGGATCGACCATCTATTATTTAAAAAAATACTCAAAGAAGCAACACCGCCAATATAAACACAAAGTTAACTCAAATATTAAACAACATCTATTCATGCCTAAGTTTATTCAAGCTCAAAAAAAAAGATAATAACCATAAAGGAACGGTTATAGACCGACCTTTATATTGATGAACAAAGCTGACAATTTACAACTCAATCAGAACAAATAGAGCGATGGCCGTCGGACTAGAGTACTGAAGCTGCTATTTGAGAAGAGAGAGATCTTGTTCTCAACAGAAGCGAAAACTACCACGGACGGAACCTCGTTGGCAACCTCGAAAATGACAAACAGCAGCTCGTCCTCTCAGATATGTTTTTTTTGGTTCATATATTGTGCTCTGTTTTTCTTGGTTTAATGGAGGTTTATAAGGGCTATTTTTTGCTGTGTTTTTGAAGTCGGGGAAAATAGGAAAATTAAAGGAGAAGATAGTTATTTCACAGTGTGTTTTTGTGCTGGTTTTGTCAGGTTTCGCTGCTGGTTTTCGGTGATGCTTTGGGTAGTTATTTGAGCTGGGTTTTTGCTGGAATTTTATGGAGAAAGAAGAGAGTCGGCCGCTGGTGGAGTGTCAGGCGACAGAGGGGAGGAGGTCGGAGATGAAGAAGAAGAAGATAGGCTTGGAGGGGGTGTAAGGGTGATGGGATGCTGGCGGCAGAGGCTTTAGGGTGAGGGTCTGTCCAGGTTCCCTTGTTGAAGATGATAGGGTCATAGAGATGAGGAGGAAGAAGATGAGTTCAGTGGAGGGGTGCGGTTTCCCCTAATTATGTGTGTAAGGGTGTGTTTTTCAGGTGTAGTCTTTTTGCTGATGGTTGTAAGGTATAAGAAGGAGTATTTTAGGTTAGTGGGTATTGGGCTAAGGGGAATGGGCTTGGGAATTGGGTTGGGTCCAGGTCTGGTTTTGATTTTTGTTTTGGGCTAGAAAGACTAAAAAAAGATATAATGTGTTTATAAAAATGAAATAAAAACTTACTCTTAATTTAATCAAAATATATTACTAAAATAAAACTAAATATTAAAAGTGAAACTATTTTCTTATAATTTTAGTTTTTGTGATAAAATAAAGTAAAAACTAGTTAAAATAGCGATATTAGACCTAAACTAAATATTTTAAATGCTATACTGTGTAAAATCACGAGGAGGGTCAAAAATTACATGTTTACAGTGTGTACTCTCCACTAGCTTCAAATAAGCAGTTTTCTTAGTTTCCACTTTACCTTGGACCTCTCCATTCCACCACCAGTCCCCTTTATGACCCCAGGGGAGCCCTTTGTGACCCCTATAACCTCTCTAGCAGCTACCCTAATGCAATTTGCAATCGTGAACCACATACTAGACACGTCCCCCTACTCATCCAGGCCCTCACAGCCAACAACTTCTCCCCTAACTCATGAGCTTTGTCCTTGGTCAAGTTATCCCAATTGATCATACGTTGCCTGCACAACGCCCTCTTTATCCTACTCCTCTTGATCTCTAGGTCCATAACTATGAGCCTATGTAGGGTCTATAGGTGCTCACTTGCCATAACCTTTCAATCAGTGCACAGACCTTTATCGCATCTCCTACATAGAAGATAATCAATCTGAGTCTTGCCCACTGAATTCTGGAAAGAGACCAGTTGCTCTTCCCTCTTCGAAAAACTCGAGTTAGCTATAACCAAATCAAAAGCTCTAGAAAAATCCAACAGTGAATTACCTTCCTCATTCTTATCCCCAAAATCGAACCCGCAATGCACATCATCATAACCCCTAGCACTAGCCCCAATATGGCCATTGAAATCTCCGCTAATGAACAGCTTCTCTGTGGGCATGATACTCCGCACCATCTCGTCCAAATCCTCCCAGAATTGTTTCTTGACCTCCTGGTCCAAACCTACCTGAGGAGCGTATGCACTAATCACGTTTACAGTAATCCCACCAACTATAAGCTTAATACTCATCAACATATCATTTACCCTCCTAACCTCGACCACGAGCTCCCTGAGGTCCCTGTCAACTAAAATACCTACCCTATTCTTACCCCCAGCGCTTCCCGAGTACCATAGATTAAACACGTCTACATCTCGTGCCCTAGTACCCTTCCATCTAGTCTCCGGAACACACGCTATGTTGATCTTCCTCTTCTGGAGAATCTTACCTAACTCTATAGACTTCCCCGTCAACGTCCCAATGTTCCAAGATCCAACTCTCAGCCTAGAGGCTTTCTTACCCCCCCCCCCTCCCACTCCTGGACCCCACCCCCAACCCCACCTGAGGAGATGGCCTTACTCCCACATCATTCACTACCGCCACTATAAGCAAAAGGTATTAGGTAAACACTAACACTAAGAACAACTAGCGGGAACAAAGGACTACAAGCTAGGGTCTCGAGATCTAAAAACAACTCAAAGGCGCTACTAGAAGAACAATAATGCAAGCATGCACTAGAACAGTGAATCTACCACGTCTAAGAAACTACCCCTATGCAAAAAAAGAATTAAAAGGGATAGACGAAACTTTAATCTTAAAACACTAGTAGAAAAGATAGAAAAACAAGCAAATGCTGTCTACCAAAAACAATCAATCCAACAATGGGTTACCCGCAAGGAAACCAAAACTAATAGATGTATACACAAACAAAACTTTCCAGCAAGGCAACAATAAATAGATGTGCGCAAATACAATTCAAGAAAGATAGAACCTGGATTACAGTCGGGGATGTCCGAACGCGCTTCCCAATTTGCTGAATGATGCTGCCTCCCGAACCTGTGTGCTTAAACTTGGCTAAAATTGCCTCTCCCGCCCTATCCAAGATATACGAAAAAAACCACAAACTGCCAAGGTCGCCGCCTAGGCCGACTGGTCCGGGCAATAAAACAGGACAATGGAAGAAAGGAGAAGAAGCAGAGGAAGAAAGAAAAAAGAAAAGGGACTACCCCGGGGGAAATAGATCGATAGAAAGGAGAAGAACGAAAATAGGAGGAGAAGAAAATTCTAACATGCGCACGGGTACTCGTCACCTCATATGTGCCTAGCTCCCACAACATGTAGCACATAACAAATACAACACATATGGGGTAAATCCCCTCACATAAGGTTATACAGGAGACTTACCTCGCTCCAAAATTTGGTAACTAGCTCTAACGCCTTTCTAATACCTCAAAACAATTTGAAACTAATTAAATAATGTGAAAACCAATCAAAATATATTCCAATACTCGTAAATTAACAATTTATAATAATTCTCAACTCCGCTCGAAAAGTCAACAAAGTAAATCTACGAGCCCACATGCCCATATGGCCTAATAGGGTAATACATGGAATACATAACGATAGGAACAACACCAGCCACGCCCGAAAACTCATCCATAGACAAATGCTATGTTGAATAAACATATTCGATCTGGTGCAGAATATAGCTTCACATTAGGCCTGCAAATGGACCTCAAGTCGATTCTGATCATTCTAAAACAGGTAAATAACCTACCAAAGATCCCGAATGACCCTTTCCATGACACATACGAACAACTGTCAATTAGCAAACAAGCTCCCACAGTCCGCAACCAAAGGAAAAGAGCATTTCTCAAACACAGACTCTCCAATCCATGATAGCACCTGAATCTCGGTATCAGGCCTCAATCAATCTACTTAAATGATCGATAAATCACACTTACATAATCATCTCATGAGATGTACTCGCACAACTTTCAGCACCAGGCAACAAAATCTGCATATACATGGCTATCACTCATACTATTATTGTAATGCAAATCAAGAATCTGCAATTCAAACACAATGCCTCTTCCACAGAACACCATTCTCAAGCGACATTAAAATAGAACCACCATACTCTAAAGATTTGAAATCTTTCCCCGCTCCTCCGAGCTCGTGACATCCCAGTCAAACTGACCGCAACATTGATTCTTCAATTCCAATTCCACACCGCTCACTGCACCTATCATGTTGTTATGTGAGGGTAAAAGAATTTCATCATAAATCCTGAACCACTAGTAGAATAAACACTTCATTGGCTTGAAACATTTCATTTAACTCATTTCAGAAAAAGAATCTCAACACACAACAAACTTCCGATAACCGCAAAGAACACAACCATCAATTGTGGCCTAAATAACCATAAATCTTTCGAGGCCCATTTACACATAACAAAACCATCAGAATTAAATACCTCCAAATTAATCAAGCCAACAGTGAACTACCAACTTAATTAATAATTTTATTACGTTTGAAATCATGAAATTTTTATTAAATAAAGAAATTAATGCATTGGAAATCATGGATTCATACAATATTAGTAGGACATAAAATAAAAGGGTGATAATATTAAGCAAAACCATAAACATCTACGAAAATTTCCCAAAACCCGGTGTTACAAGTGCATGAGCATCTAATAAGAAATAGATTACTAATACAACATCTGTCTGGAATGTAATATAGGCAGGATAACATAAATGAATCGGAAGGAGACTCCGTGTGATGCGGATCATAACATGGTATGCATCTCATCGTAAAGTCCCCATAATAGCTGTGCCTTTGCGCCCAAGTGACTATTCGAAATATATACCTGCACAATAAGTGCAGAAGTGTAGCACGAGTACGTAAATAAACGTGTACCCTGTAAGTATCGAGCCTAACTCCGAAGAGGTAGTGACAAGGGGTCGACATCGACACTTATTAATGACCTAATAAATCAAGTAAAGTAAAATGTAGACAGGCATAAAGTATGGTAAGTAAACAGTGAAAACAGATATAGGTACATAATATGATCCTCAACGGAACAGTAAACACAAAATCCTCGTATATCGGAAAGTACCTCAAATAGAATACATAATGGTCAACACCACGTAAAAGGTCACATCTTAAGTAAGAAAACCCATGGGTACACTGACTTCTTATCGAACATTACGCATGATTCTGTCGATGCGAGTGGCCTGATCCTATAAGAACGTTTCGTAGAACTGTCGAGGCGAACGGTCCAATCCCATAGAAGTGTGTTACAATATCCTATCGAGGCAAACGACCTGATCCCATAAGAGTGTTTTACAATAATACCGTTGATGCGAGCGGGCCGATCTCATAAGGGTATAATACATGATACTGCTGAGGCGAACGACCCAATCCCATAAGAGTATGATACATGATATTTTCAAGGCGAACGGTCCGATCTCATAAAAGTAATTTTGAGGCGTTTAGTCTGATCCCATTAGAATATGAAACTTTAACGGGTCCTTGACCCCACTCACGAAATATACGTGTGAGTTCTAAATTTCAAGAAAACTTTCGATGAATTCATACAATGCGGGAGAAATCTGTAAGGGAAGTACAATTTCCACAGCTAACCAAGAAGCTCGTAAATTATGAAAAACAGCACGTCCATTACTCTACGCGATTCTAGTCTCAGGCTATAATGTTAATTAAAGCATTTAAACATGCAAGAATAACTCAAATAGTACAATTAAAGCATGGCTTGAGTCCAAGTCTACCGGGACATAATCAGGAATTCTAGCTTATGAACGGACGCTCGTCACTTCATACGTTCCTAGCTCCCACAACATGTAGCACATAACAAATATAACACCAACGGGGTAAATTCCCCCTCACAAGGTTAGACAGGAGACCTACCTCGCCCCGAATTCGATAACATGCTCCAACGCCTCTCTAATACCTCAAACCGATGCCAAACGATCCGAAACTAATCAAACAACATGTAAACCAATCAAAATATACTCCAATACTCGTAAATTTATATAATTCCCAAATCCGCTCGAAAAGTCAACAAAGTCAATCCCCAAGTCCTTTCAAAAAAATTTGAAGATAAACATTACCCATAATACCACGAATTCAAATATATAAATATTCCTAATTTTATGTCCAACTTCATGGTTAAAATCCAAATTTACCATTTCTTGATTTTCATTCAAAATCCCACAATTTCTACAAAGTTTTATGTTGAAGTTCTTATATAATCCATGTATTTAACTAACAATGGGTAGGAATCACTTACCACATGATAGATGATGAAAATGAAACTTCAAAATCGCCCCAAAGTCAGCTCCCATGGAAGAATTGAGGTGAAATAAGCAAAACCCGATTTTTCAAACTTATACACAGCCCAGTCGACCTTTTTTTCGCGAACGCGAGGCAACTTTTTTTCGCGAACGCGGAAAGTGCCTCGCGTTCGCGAGGCTCACTCAGCATCTGCCTCCCCAAACCTTTTATGAGAACACGAGAACAGGATTGCGAACACGAAGCCTTACCATGCTACCCGTGTCCGCATCCGCGTCCGAAGACGCAGCCACACCCTCGCGGCGAAGGTCAAATCACTAAGCCCAGCTTCTTCATCGTGAACGCGATGTTGGCATCACGAACGCGTATCATTGATGACCACACCTTCACGAAAGCGAGACCACAGCCGAGAACACGAAACATAGAATCCCGACATCCAAAATTCCTTCTTCGCAAACGCGTTCCCTCCTTCACATTGCGAAGAACAACACCAGACACCACCACCAGCAGTTACAAAACAAGGAACAATTGTTTGAAACCATCCTGAAACAAACCCGAGGCAATCGGGAACCCGTCCAATCACACCAACAATTCCCAATACCTAATAATAACTCATCCAAAGGCTCCAAACGCCACTAATAACATCAAAACCACAAATTGATAAACAAAATCTTTCTTTTGACTTTTAAAAATTCAAACATCACCGGACACGTCTGAATCAAACTTAAACATTCCAGAATGATGCAAAATTTTACGTACAAGTCACAAACCAGAATACGAACCCATACGAAGGCTCGGAGTCCCAAACAAAAATCGATAACACCAAAGTCCACTTCATATCAAACTTAGGAAATTCTATAATCTTCAAAATGCCAATCTTCCACATTAAGCGCCGAAATGCTCCCTGACTATCCGATACTCAACCCGAACATACGCTCCAGTCCAAAATCATCATTCAAACCTATTGGAATCTTCAAATCCCGATTTTGAGTTCGTTTACTCACAAGTCAACCTTGGTCAACTTTTTCAACTTAAAGCTTCTGAATTGAGAACTATTCTTCCAAATTAGATCCGAACTTCTTGAAAATTGAAATCAACCAGGTGTGCAAGTCATAATACATAAACTAAAGCTACTCAAGGCCTCAAACTGCCAAATGATGCGCCAGAGCTCAGAACAACTGATCAGGTTGTTACGTTCTCCCCTACATAAACATATGTTTGTCCTCGAACGTGCCAAGAACCATTCCAAAACTGCCCAAAATCTTTGTACAAGACCTCGTGCACCTACACATGCCACCACAATATATATGAACACATTAGCTCAAGCCAGACTGAAGATCATTCCCGCTACCTTAGCCCACAAACATTAGAACTAATTTCCAACATTCGAAATTCTCTATAATGTTCGATTCTAACATTCGAACACCTTATCAATCTCAACACACTAAACCCAAACATGATCATGCACCCCTGCTGAAATCACACATTGAACCGCATAATTTGTATGCCCATAATAACATCCTCCAACCTCAATAGCTACAAATTCATGAACCCGATGCCCGTAATATACCTCACAACACATATGAGCCATGTTCCAACCATCACAATACTGCAACGATGAAAGGGACATGTAGTATCTCATAACCACCTGCCAAATCAATAACTCATGGAGTCTCTCAACTTGACAAGAAACATTGCTTCATTCTGAACTAAATAGTGACATTTCCCTCTATATACATTATATAAATCTGATTGCACTAATTATAGGTCCAACAACCTCGTCTCACCCAGTACAAGTTGCTCGGGAAATAAGCCACCTCAAACACCGTCTAAACTCATATATGTTGCCATCTATGCGCCAACAAGCTACCACTCGAATACAACCAATACGAAAAAATGAACTCCGCTAAAGAACTACCCAGCCCGCATAATGAATAGAAGCATCCAAACATTGCTAAAGACCTAGATCCAAGATGGTAAACAAATATAAAAAATAATTATAAGGAACCGTGATCAACATCTCATTGTTGCGGCTGCAACCCGATCCAAACATCATACCTGTTGCGGTTTGCCACTCGATCCACGCATAATAAATCTGCATCAGAATACCCATCAAGCCAAAAATGCTCATACTCACTAAACACATGTATAATAACAAAAGACACACCGAGTGCATAAACATAACCCTGGGGAGACGGATAACACCATGAGCTACAAAGTCCCAAGCATGACTAAGGTGCAATAAACAACCAGCATCTCAAGAGCCATGTCACTCATATAACACTACAAGCTACACCAGATCAAAACACACGTGTGAAAAATCAAGTTGTCTCGCAACGCATATAGCCTAATAAGGTAATACATGGAATACATAACGATGGGAACAACACCCACCACACTCGAAAACTCATCCATAGATAAATGCTATGTTGCATAAACATATTCGATCTGGTGCAGAATATACCTTCACATTAGGCCTGCCAATGGACCTCAAGACGATTTCGATCATTCCAAAACAGGTCAATAACCTTCCAAAAGATCCCCAATAACCCTATCCATGACACATATGAACAACCCTCAATTCCCGAACAAGCTCCCACAGTCAGCAACCAAAGGAGAAGGGCAATTCTTAAACACCAACTCTCCAATCTGCGACAGCACTAGAATCTTGGTACCTGACCTCAATCTCTACTACTTAAATGACTAATATGTCACAATTACATAATCATCTCAATAGAGGTACTCGCAGAAATTTCTGCACTAGGTAACAAAATTTGCACATCCATGGCTACCACTCATACTATTATTGTAATGCAAATCAAGAATCAACAATCCAATACATAATGCCTCTTCCACAGAACACCATTCTCAAACGACACTAAAATAGCGTCAGCATACTCTAAATAGTTAAAATCTTTCCTCGCTCCTCCGATATCATGACATCTCGGTCAAACTAGACCGCAACATTGATTCTTCAATTCCAATTATACACCTATCATGATTCTAAGTGGGTACAAGAATTTCATCCTAAATCCTGAACCACCAGGAGAATAAACACTTCATCGGCTAGAAAACAATCATTTAACTCATTTCAGAAGAAGAATTGAAACACACAGCCAACTTCCCATAACCATAAAGAACACAACCCTCAATTGTGGCCTAAACCACCATAACTCTTTTGGGGCCCATTCACACATAAATAAACCATCATAATCAAATACCTCCAAATTAATCAAATTACAGGGACTGCCAAGCCTGCAAGTATAGCCACGAAACACTTGTATAGCCTTATCGCACCAAAGGAACCGATCATCTCCTTAACCATGCTGATCCAAACCACTACTAACTAACTCAACTTTTTCCAATTTACTCTTGACTTTCCTTCAAAGTGACACCTCCTTTCAAAAAAATAATAAACCTCAATAAACACTCATCTGAGTGAATCCAAATCATGAGACCACGTCGTCTAAATGCCCATAAGCCACTTTATACTCTCCTCATGTACTCAATAGTAATTCCAACTTCTACACTCGTTTTGATGAGACCTCTTGCGAATCCGAACCATTTCTCCCATATCTCTAACATTGTAGTTTAGACCCAATGATAACACAGAAATACTTCATTTACCCTTCACCCTTTGCTGCAAACCCTAATCATCAGCTATATAACGAACCCGAAAATCCTTAGGCACTGCACCTTGATTCTCGAATCCACTAGAACCATTTTTTAAGAGTTGCCGACTGTAGTCCAGTCTCGATTATATAACTAAACAACTAGTGCTTCACTAGCACACAAATACTCCAAAGAAGCGATTGAATTAACATTTTCCCTTGTACATCACATCCACAAGAAGTATAAAATCTAAGTCATTCAATAACCTCCACATATCAATAAAGTTAAATGTTGCACACATTCGTCAAATTCCTTGCTCGAATTACCCCTGATGTTTCCTTCCCTTAGTCACAACTAATCCACCAATGTACCAGTAACCAGAAACTGCAAAGGCACATAACCATGTGACCCAACCATAGATGGGAGGATCCCCCACTTAGCTTCAAGCTACAATCACAAAATCCAAATACCCACAATGACTACTCCTCCTAGATACCATGATCCCCCCCAATGTTACTCAACCAAATTTCCAACAAACTCTTGTTGAACCAATCATCGTACATCCCAAATTAGCAGTCCTGAATGCATACTCAAATTCATAAAAGTCGCGCCATCTTCCCAAGAGATACCAGCCTGCACCGTAGTACATGCTCCACGTTGAATAAAAAATAGAACTCTCCAAAGAAACTTTATCAGAAACCACGCAACCCCGAACCTACTTACAGGATATAGCCCACCTGTGTAATCTCATATATACATCCTCTGACTACATTTCCATGGTTATAACCATTATGAAATCGGTCAATCTCCCTAGGTCCGCACTCATCTTCCATCCGTAAGAATCAATTCATTCATTAACATCAACCGAAGGTTCAACAATATGTTTAAACACAGAGCCATATTGCATCCCAAAACGATAATCAAAAATTCACATTTTCCTACATTCTGATCAACCCCTTCTCGTCACATTCGAACTCCCCAAGTACAGAAGCCACCTCAAGGAACATCTCCCTCGAACCATAAACACTGGAAACACTAACTCAATTCTAAAGTAGCAACACACCATCATCTCCGATAACTGCTTCTTGGTTACCATTTCACAACATCGTGCCCCAAAGGAAAACAAATGAAAATCATCATACCGACGAGCCTTAATACGTTCAAATGATAATGACGACACAACACAAACAAGAATTCCACCAAGTTCGGTAATAGCACGTCTCTCTACTTCGTTAACCAAAGCTTGAACACCTATAGTCCATTTCCCTCTCATGTATTGGAATTAAGTACTGAATCTTCCAATCACGAACCGAATAACACTTTTTCCTGAAGCACTCACTACCGCAACACATAAGAAAAAACCCTACCATTCATACCACTACTATGCAATAACCACACATGATCATCACAAGACACTGGGTATAGACCTGAATCCGTGGGCAAAACAAACATTGAACTAAAATGATTGTACACCCTTCCACGAGGCAATGATAGTAGTATACCCTCATAACGCTGGGGAAAACATCCTGCACCACACCTGTAGCACCAACACAACTCCTCTATACCAAAATTATATCAAGTGCTCAACATCGTGTTCGCATGAGTAGGAACAATCTGAAGACATAAGCTTCAATAGAAATCAAATCTCACAATAAGGAATCAAGAAAGGGAAGTTCTCCTAACAGCCTTGTAGATTCCCGAATATAAGTACAGACGTCTCTGTACTAATCTACAAAACTCTACTAGACTTGATCATGACTCGTGAGATTCAAGTGAACCTAGAGCTCTGATACCAAGCTGTCATGACCCAATTGCCGCTATAGGTCATGATGGCATCCACCGTCACCATTAGCCAAGCCAATAGTGAACTACCAACTTAATCAATCATTTTATTACTTTTGAAATTATGAAATTTTAGTAAATAAAGAAATTAATGCATTAGAAATCATGGATACATACAATATTAGTAGGATATAAAATGAAAGGGTGATAATATTAAACAAAAACATCTACTAAAATTTTTCAAAATCCGGTGTCACATGTGCATGAGCATCTACTATAAAGTACAATACTAATACAACATCAGTTTGAAATGTAAAATAGACAGGATAACAAAAATGAATATGAAGGAGACTCCATGTGCTGCAGATCATAACATGTGATGCAGCTCACCGTAAAGTCCATACAATAGCTGCACCTTTGCGCCCAAGTGACCATCCGAAATGTATACCTGCACAATTAGTGCAGAAGAGTAGCAGCATGAGTACGTAAATCAACACGTACCCAGTAAGTATCGAGCCAAACCCCAAGGGGCCGACATCGACATTAACTAGTGGCCTAGTAAATCAAATACAATAATAAGTAGATAGGCATAAAGTATGGTAAGTAAATAGTGAAAACAGATGTAGATGCATAATACGATCCTCGACTGAACAGTAAACACAAAGTCGTCGTATATCGAATAGTACCTCGAATGGAATACATAATGGTCAACACAGATAAAAGGTCACATCTCAAGTAAGAAAACTCATGGGTACACTGACTTCCTATCGAACATTATGCATGATTCTGTCGGGGTGAGCAACCCGATCCTATAAGACTGTTTCGTAGAACTGCTAAGGCGAATGGACTGATCCCATAAGAGTGTGTTACAATATCGTGTCGAGGCAAATGGCCTGATCCCATAAGAGTATGATACATGATACTGCCGAGGTGAACGGCCCGATCCCATAAGAGTATGATACATGATAATGCCGAGGTGAACGGTCCAATCCTATAAGAGTATGATACATGATATTGTCGAGGCAAACGGCCTGATCCCATAGGAGTATTGCTGAGGCATTCAGCCCGATCCCATCTGAATATGAAACTTTAATGTGTCCTTGACCCCACTCATGAAATATACGTGTGAGTTGTGAATTTCAATAAAACTTCTGATGAATTCACATAATGCAGGAGAAACTTGCAAGGGAAGTACAATTTCCACGGCTAATTAAGTAGCTCACCAAGTATCTAAAATAGCACATCCATTACGCGAGTCTGATCTCAGGCTATAATGTGAATTAAGCATTTAAAAAGGGAAGAATAACTATAATACAATTAAAGCATGGCGTGAGTCTAAGTCTACCCGAAAATAATCAGGAATTCTAGCATACACATGGAAACTCGTCACCTCATACGTGCATAACTCCCACAACATGTAGCACATAAAAAATATAACACCTACACGGTAAATTCCACCTCACAAGATTAGACAGGAGATTTACCTCACTTCGAAATTTGATAACATGCTCCAATGCCTCTCTAATACCTCAAACTGATGTCAAACGATCTGAAACTAATCAAACAATGTGAAAACCAACCAAAATATACTCCAATACTCGCAATTTAATAATTTATAGTAATTCGCAACTCCGCTCGAAAAGTTAACTTAGTCAATCCCCGAGGCCACGACCTGGATTTCAAAATATTTTGAAGATAAAAATTACCTATATCACTACGAACTTAAATATATAATTTATTCATAATTTGAAATCCAACTTCGTGGTCAAACTCCAAATTTACCATTTTTAGGTGTTTTTCCAAAATTCCAAATTTTTTACAAATTTTCATGTTAAAATCTATATATAATCCATGTATTTAACTCTTAATGGGTAGAAATAACTTACCAAATGATAGATGATGAAAGTGACTCATCAAAATTGCCCCAAAGTCAGCTCCCATGGAAGAATTGAGGTGAAATGAACCATACACTGCCGATCAACCCTTCATACATGCGCCAAGTGCATCGCGTTCGCAAAGCACACTCAAATTCTTCTCCCCAAACCTTCTAGGCGAATGCGAGAACAGGATCGCCAACGCGAAGCTTTACCAGGCTACCCCATTGTGGACACGGCTACACCCTCGCAAATGCGAAGGCCAAGTCCACCAGGCCTAGCTTCTTCATCGCGAATGCGAAGCTGGCATCGCGAATGCGTATCATTGCTGACCAAACCTCCACGAATGTGAGACCATAGTCGCGAACGAAAAGCATAGAACCCCAATAGCTAAAATGCCTTCTTTGCGAATGCGTGCCTCCCTTTGCGTTCGCAAACAACAACACCAGCACCAATAGTTGCAAAACATGGAAAAATGGTCTAAAACCATCCTGAAACACACCCGAGGCCACCTGACACACGTCCAGTCACACCAACAAGTCCCAATACCTTATCCAAACTTATCCAAAGGCTCGAAACTCCACGAATAACATCAAAACCTCAAATCGGCAATCAAAATCCTTCTTCTGACTTTCAAACATTTAAACTTCGTCGAACGCATCCGAATCAAATATAAACATTTCGGAATGAAGCCAAATCTTACGTACAAGTCACAAATCACAATACAAGCTCATTCCAAGGCTTGGAATCCTAAACAAACATTGATAACACCAAAGTCCACTTCATATCAAACTTCGAAACTTCTAAAATCTTAAAATGTCAATCTTCCACATTAAGCACTGAAATACTCCCGGACTGTCAGATAATCCACTCGAACATACGTCCAAGTCCAAAATCATCATACTAACCTATTGGAATATTCCAATCCCGATTCTGAGATTGTTTACTCATAAGTCAAACCTTGGTCAACTCTTTCAACTTAAAGCTTCCGAATTGAGAATTATTCTTCCAAATCAGCTCTGAAATTTCTCGAAAATCAAAACCAACCATGCGTTAAAGTAATAATACATGAAGTGAAGCAACTCAAGGCCTCAAATTTCCAAACAATGCGCCAAAGCTCAAAACGACCAGTTGGGACATTATACATGATTTGTGATTTGTGACTTGTAATTTGTGATTATGAGGTATAGTACCTCGTGGTGTTTCTTATTATAAATCTTGTGTTGGAATGACTTGATGATTTGAAATTTTATTTGTTTTTCCTAATTAATTTTAGTATTATTTTAACTATGTTCTGATTATTTTATTGTTTTATCGCATGTTTACTCTTTGTTACCATTTATTGATTTCACTTTCAGTTGTTAGCTTTATACTCATATTCTTCACAGTTTTTCATGTCTAATGAGTGTTTTGAATTGAACCTCGTCACTACCCTACCGAAGTTAGTCTTTATACTTACTGGATATCGAATGTGGCGTACTCATACTATGATTCTGCATATTTTTGTGCAGATCGAGCTACCTCTGAGCGTGACATTCGGTAATGAGCTGCTTTAAGATTGTTGTGAAGACTTCAAGATATACATTTCATTCCGCTCGAAGGCCTCGGAGTCACCTTTTGATGTTTACCTTTACTATTGTTTGTTTTCATTCCAAAACAATATTGTATTTGATATTTCTAGTTTATTCTCAGTAGAGCGTATGACTTCGTACTACCAATTTGGGGATGCATGACTATTGTTCAGTTTCAGCTATGTTATGTCATTTATCATTTTTAAATTTAATAGTTAAGTTGGTTATTTCTGCTAATCTCAGCATATGCTAGGCTTACCTAGTCTTAGAGACGTGGTGCTATCATGATCCTCAAGGTGGGAATTTGGGTCCTGGCATAATTTTTCTTGTTTGTCATATTCATAAAATTACTAATTGAAGAATCACATCACCAAAAATATTTGGATAAGGCAAAATGCAAAATTGACCGATCGGCTGAAACTAATAGCATTCTCTAACCAAAAAATATATAAAATGGGAATATATATGTATATAATGTATTTATATAAAAAAAATTATATTTTTTATCATTTTATATTTATATACAAAAATATGTATATTATCAAATAAATTACCGAATTAAAGAGTGAATTCAATTATTTTCTACATCAATAAGAACTAAAAACTTAAAATTCTCTTTCTGATGATTGATAATTATAAAGACATCCTGATTATAGGAATTAGAACGGAAAAAGTTGCATATTTCGTGTAAACATGTTAATTCATAGGGTCTAGAAATCGCATTAAATTACTAAAGTGACTTGAGCATATTGTTGTCTTACAAAACAGAACACATATCTATCATTAATGTTTTTATAGGACATCGTAAAAGTTTCTAATTTAGAAGATCCAAGTGAAATTAACTAAAACTAATATTAATAGGCAGAGAAGAGACTTGTTCATGTGTATATATGAATAAGTAAATAAATGCAACCGTGTGCATACCTGAGATATAACTATTTTTGAGTATTAGAACATTGTTCCCCTATTTGACGCTTCTCGTAGGAAGATATAGAGGTCGAGGGTTATGGTAGTAGAGTAGGTAGTCTAGAGTTTTCATAACAGTAATATTGGCACACAATCTCGCTTTTTATTGGTAGCAGATTTTTATGACTAACCGTTGTTTTCTTTGTTGATCACCTTACTATCTTGTTGTTTTTATTCTGATTTTTTATGGCTTTTTGGTATTGTCCTTTATTGTCTATATTTTCACTAATATGGTGCTTATGCTTCCCTGAGCCGAGGGTCTATTGGAAACAGCTTCTCTATCCTCACAAGGTAGGGGTAAGTTCTGCGTACACTACCCTCCTCAGACCCCACAGTATGGGATAGTACTGGTATGTTGTTGTTGTTGTTGTCGTTGGTTTATTTGATGATATGTGACTTGTGGAGATGGGTGGTTTGATTTTCATGGGGTTCGCGAGTGAGTTGGACTTAGTTTCTATTTGAAAGTTAAGTTGTAAGAGTTTACCGAGGTTGACTTTTGAATAAAAGATCCATGATTGATGATTTGAAGGTTCCAACAAGTTTGTAAGTTGATTTTGAACTTGGGTGTATGTTTGAATTTGATTTTGGAGATTCCTAAAAGGTTTTGGCCCTAGTTGTCGAAAGCTCACACTTTGAAGAATTAGAGAATTCATAAGTTTGGCCGGTAGTTAACTTTAAGGTTATCGAATCCTAACTGGTAGTTCGGGACTGAGGGTAGGTTCATGTTATTGAACTGAACTTGTATGCAAAGTTTGGTTGAGCGTCAAAGTGCGTAGGTATGAATCAGACGCTTGGGTTGGAGTATAGAAGCTTATGAAATTACATATGGTCTGATCTTTGCTTCTTAGATATGAAAATTTTGTATGTATTTTGAGAATTTGGATAGATCTGGATAGTTTTTATGGATATAGAATATTTGGACGTGGTCCCCGGAGGGTTCAAGTAAGCTTTGGACCACCCGAAATATGGTTGATATTGCTATTTTTTGTTCGTGTCTGGCTTGCATCACGAAGGCGTATATTGGATCGCGTTCATGAAGAATGAACTGAAGCCTGGAGGTAGGCCTTCACGTTCACGAAGAAGGGATCGTGTTTGTGGAGGGAGACTAGGCAGATCCGCCAGGTCCCTGTCGCATTCAAGTAGAATGGATTTTTGGACGTGGCAGTTTGTGCTTCGTGAATGCGGGGTTGAGGCCGTGTTCGTGAAGGTAATGTTGAGGCCGCGTTCGTGAAGGGTAATGCTGGAAGGGGCATTGAGTCTAGAATTTTGGGGTTTTTCTATTTTTTATTTTGTTGAGTTTTGGTGAATGAGAGGAATAGATGTGGAAGAGGATTTCACTACTATCTTGAAGGTAAATAGTTTATACTTGGATTTGATCATATATCTTGATTCCTCAAGAATTTCTAGACCGAAAATATTACATTTTAAAGTTAATTTTGGGATTTTTGTCTACAACTTAAAAGTGTATAAATTGATATTTTGATTATTGATTTAGACTCAAAATTAAAAACTAAATACATACTTGAAATCATGGGGTTATGAGTAAACGAGATCTACCCCTAGACTCGAGTTTTGACAATGTGAGCCTGAGTTTGACTTTTGTCTACTTTTTGGAAATTGATTAAAGATTAAAGCTATATTGTTTGGAATTTATTCCTATGATGTTATTTGACTTATTGAGTATTGTTTTATTAGATTTGAGCCGGTTGGACGTAATTTCTAAAGGAAAGACGGTTTTAGAGGGTTGATTTGGCTATCAAAAGTAGGTATCTTGCCTAGACATTGATCGAGGGTATCTACCTTAGGAGGTTGACCTTGTTTTACTAATTGTTAGTATTGGGAGTGTTGTATATGTATTATGGCGAGCACATATGCAAGTGCCATGGGCTATTCAAGCTCGGAGTAGATTTTAGGATACTTTAAGCTTTGGATTTACATCGTATGCTATATGACTTGTTATTATTCTTGTGTGACTATGTGAGCTATGCCAGAAACCATATTTTAGGCTCTTGGTACCTTGTTGACCATAAATGGCTATTTGTGACATTATGTCCTACTTGTTCTAGTTGTAGTCACAATGTTCACATGCACATGTCATTGCTTGTAAACTTCTTATGTCCATATACATCATTGTGTTATTTATGGTGCATATGCACATACTTTGTATATGAAACTATCCGATGGATTGAGGTTGAGGCACGTGAGTTGTCCGTTAAGTGTTTTTGTATTGGCACGTGAGTTGTCCTGGAGCTTAAGGGTTTTGATTCATTCCTGCAGAGTCAGGTGCATCCATTGTACCTTAGGCCCTATGTGTACAGGTTTATTGGACACTTAGGGAGTGTTGGCTAATGACATCGTGTCTTATTTATGCTTAGACAATATAGAATCATAAACATCAATATGAGCTTTGATCATTTTTTATCTAAAAACATGTTATTATCTTTATTAATTGTATCTGACCATCTTATACAATGTATCTGATAGATTCTTGTGAAGTTTATGATAGTAATTATCAATTGACCAATATCGCCACTACTTTGACAAGATTAGTCTTGATGCTTAATGAGTATATTAGGTCGGTTGTACTCATGCTAAACTTTTGTACATTTTGTGCAAATCAGGTGTTGCTACTAGCTGACTGAGGAGTAGATCGGTTCGGCGATAGGAGACTCGAGGCAATCCACCTTCTTCATATGGGGGCCTTGAAGTCACCTTCTTTTCCTATTTTTACTCTAATTTTTAGGATAGTGGGTGTATTTATTTCAGACTATTGTATTCCGACACTCTTAGAGCTCATGTACTTATTGACACCAGTTTTAGGTTGATTGTGTTTCTTCTTCGTATATTGATGTTGGTTTTAGACTTATTTATGCTATAAACCTTTATTAGACTAGATATATTGCTTCGTTTCTTTTTTTTCTTCAATTGTTTGTGATTAGTTCGCCTAGTTAGCGTCAAGCTACTCGCGGCCTCGAACCACCGAACAAAAATGTAAATGATTAAAACGACTGGTTGAGTCGTTACATTCTCCCCCTCTTAAATAAAAGTTCGTCCTCAAACGTACCACGAGTCACTCCAGAGCCATCGAATCACTGTATAAACTCACCATACACATACCCACGGCGATCCCACGTCACCTCAATCCATATAATCTCGTCAACATCACCTAAGCGAGGATCATTCCTTCAACCTTAGTCCACAAACCTTAGATCCCAATCTTATCACCCAGACCTCCTCCTAAGACTCTACCCCCCCCCCACATATACACATTGTCTCGACCCCAACCAGCTGCAACAGTTCATGCATACATCCACAAGGTACAACCAAACGATGTAGCCAATCGCTCATACGCCTATAGCTACATCTCCGACCACAATAGTTGTCCATAATCGAACTCGGTGCCGGTAAATAACCTCATAACAACTATAAACGTGCACCACACAGATATGGATGCAAGAAACATGTAGATCTCATAACCACTCACCCAATAACAAGTCATGAAGTCCTATCACCAGATAAGAACCAACGCCAAGCTCCAAGCTAATCAATGACATTCTAATATAGAGATACCTTATCCTAGTACGATCGTGCTAATCCCAGTTCTAATGACGTCATCTCATCCAATACAAGATGTCCGACCAATAAGCCACTTCAATCACCACCTAGTCACACACGTCGCAGTCTGCACCCAACAAGCAAAAACTCGAATGTAATTGAATATAGAAAGAGAAACACATGAGAGAACTATCTGACAAGTCCAACAGGTACAACTTCCCATCGGCGCCATACTATGAATCCATCACACAAGGAAGAAGCATAATACACAAAATAACTAAAAAGAACCTCATCCTAACATAACTCCACCGTGGCATGTGGCCCGGTCCAAACATACCGATCCACCTGAAACTCGAGGCTTCCATCCATCCTTAACTCTGAATCACAAGTAGGCTAGACATCACATCAACCAAAAACCTTTCACTGACTCACCCTGTAGTAAATAACCAAAACACGTAACGGATTACCCATGCTTGTAGAGCACCTCAATCACATGTCATGGACAAACCAACCAAAAATCATGTCATAACCTACTATATTAAGTAACAGAAAGTCCATCCTAGTATCATGATGCTTAATAGTGAACAAACCAAAACGATAGACGCGGTCTACCACAGTAGAACCTCCCCCTAAAACAAGTGTAGAAACATAAACATAGTACAAGAATCACGAAATATATCCATATATGAAGAAAGATAGGATGACTCATACCAATAAATAGGGCCCGAATCAAATAAAATTGATGCATCTGTATAACAAATTAAAACAATACCGGTATTGGTGCAGCAGCCTCCATCCTACCAGGGAAATCATAACAACGAGCCTGGCCTCTCACTCTAGGATGCCCTCTAGGCGTCATAGAAACCGGAGTGGAACCAATAGCCTGAGTAATTTGCTAGGGTGCACCCGCCCGGAGTCTGGGACAATCGCTCACCATGTGCCTGGTATCACCACACTCAAAGAAACCTCTCTGCTGACGTGGTTATGGGAGCTGTCCAGAACAAGTGCTCCGAGACCCATGGATAACTGGAGCACTACATGAAACCTGAAGTGCAAACTGAATTGGTTGACCAACAAAACCTATATTGTGACACGCCTTGCCCCCAAAGTAGGGACTAGTAGATCCTCCAGGTCCACGAGGCTTCTTAACCTCCCTATCCTCCTTCTATAGACAGTGGATACGCTCCAACGTTGTAGCGATCTCCATAACCTGATGAAATGGATTATCAGTCTCCAACTCTCGCACCATCCCATATCTAAGACCATAACTAAGTCACTCAATAAATTTGCGGGCTCTCTACCTAATAGTGGAAATAAAAGCAGGTGTGTGACAAGATAACTCAGCAAACCTTATAGCATACTCGGACACAGTCTTAGTCCCCTGGCGCAACTTCTCAAACTCGATGCACAACGCATCCTTAAGGGTCTGTGGAATGAGCTCCCTCAAAAATAGATCACAGAATTGAGTCCAAGTAAGTGGCGTTGCACCAAGTATCCTACTATCCTCATAATCCTTCCACCATCTATACGCCTGCCTCGTCAGTTGGAAAGTGGTAAGGGAAATCCCCCTCAACTCCACTATGCCCATAGTGCGCAAATTGGGTGACACTGGTATAGAAAATCCTATGCATCCTCAGAAGTTGCGCCACTAAAGTAGGAGGGAAATACATCTTGAACCTCTCTAAGCTGCGGATTTGTGGTTAGGAAACTGGCAAGGTTGTTCCCTTCAAGCAAAACTGCAAAGATCAGAAGTGAGATAGTTTCCTTCAAACAGAAAGCAGGAGAGTCTTTATATTCAGCGTGGGAGAGGTTTAAGGGGCTACTCAGAGACTACCCTCATCACAATTAGACAAACGAAGTGTTAGCTCACACTTTCATAGAAGTGCTCAATCACCAAACAAAAATTATGGCAGATGCTGCAGCTGGAGGTCAAGTGTTTGAGAAAATCTTTGACGAGATATATGCATTATTGAACAAATTCTCCAAAAGCAATCCAGAATTTCAAGGAGAAATGGGCAGAAACACGGTACAAAACTATGCAGGGGTTCTCGAGTTAGACGTCATCTCGGCATTATCAGCATAGATTTCTACACTGACCAACCAAGTCAATCAGATGATCATGGTTATTAACAAGAAACAAGCTCAACCAGTGCAACAGGTTCAGGTGTTTTGTGAAGTATGTGGAAAGGGTCACACGAGTGACGTATGTCCAGTTAATCCAGAGTATGTATACTTTGTGGGTAATGAAAATAGGGGTTCAGACAAACCAATATGGGAACACTTATAATCCCAACTAGAGAAACCACCCCAAATTCTCTTGGGGTGGAAACCAAGGTACTCAGAATCAATACTGGCCTCAAGCACCGCAACAAAAATATAGACCACCTCAGGCTGAACAACAAGCAAGTCCAACAAGTCACCTTGAGGAAATGACGAAAAAAATGATGGTTGATCCGCAAGCCCAAGCTACAGCAATGAGAAATTTGGAGCGTCAAGTGGGACAACTTGTCAGTGCCAAAATACCAGACCAGTTGGAGCTCTTTCAAGTGACACCGAAGCCAATCTAAGGCATCCATTAATGTCGTGTACTTGAGGAATGGGAGACAATTAGAAGAAGCCCGATCAAAAAAGAGAAAACAAATGACTTTTAATGAGAGGCCAGCCACTATAGAGTCAATATCAGACAAATCAAAGGAATCAGGTAAGCCAGCAGAAGAGGCGGTGGCTGAGAAACCCCCACCATTGGTTGCAAGGCCACCCACTCCGTTCCCTCAAAGATTGCAGAAAGTGATACTTTGTGCCACTACATGTATCACAACTGCACGGCAAAGACCTCGTGCCACCACGTATATCGTCTCGTGCCAATTACCAATAAAACATTCAAGAGAACTTCATAAAGAATCAAATAAAGTAATGCATGATAATAACTCCCTTTTATTTCAATCCATTATGTTATCAATAACTCAACAGAAAATGAGATATTAATTCCACATAGGTAAATCCACCTTGGCAGTCAAAGCATCAAGTAATAACGGAGACACATAGTAGCACATTAGACCAACACAACAAATCACGTAAAATGAATGACACACACAAGGAAGTCATAAGCACAAGAAAGAATACCACTTTTTCATCAACAACATGTCCCCCAAGCCATCACATATCATCCCCACATAGCCACCCGTATCTCACCGCGTGCGCGATAATACAATAAATGTCCGCCTTATCTCGCCACACGCATTTATTAATCATCCCACCTTGTCTCGCCACGTGCAAACCCATTATATAGCCCGTCTTATCACACCATATGTGATATATCAATAATAACAATAGTACGGCAGAAACCTCGTACCAACACTCGAATAATACATCCAACAAGTCCACTAGTGTCATGATCATAACAAAACAACATGCCAATAATCGTCACCAAGACATAAATTCATAATATTCCAATGCAGTGCATAAGGAGAATTCAATAAGGAAATACGGATGGGTGTTCCACATATAAGCATGAAATCTAGCTCAAATTAGCAATAATCTCACAAATGCCCAACTTGTCCAGTTAAGGAATTAAAATCCTAAAAACATGATCTCTAGCATGGAACATAGATCCGAGTAAACAACAAAAGTGAAAGCATGTAAAGCAGAAGACCTGTCAAACATACTAAAGGGATAAAAATAACCTCAGGTCAAGTCCTGTCATAAATCATATATACGATCATTTACACACTCGCCACCTCGTATACACGTCGTTCACACATATCAAAAATAAGCAACTAAAGCAAAATCCTAAGGGATAATTCTCTCATACAAAGTTAGGCATGATACTTACCTCAAATTAAGCTAAATCAATACTGTAAGAAACCCTTCCCCACATGAAACAACCTTCTGACTGCTCGAATCTATCAAAAATAACTTAATAATATCAATATAAGCAATAGAAAATAAGCCCAAATGATAAAGTTGCGATCCTGGTTCAATTATGCAAAGTCAGTCCCGGACTTGCACCCCGAAACTCGAAAAACTCACAATTTTGAATATCCATTCAAGTACGAGTCCAACCATACCAATTTCATTTAATTCTGACCCCAAATCATCAAATTTCATTTAGAAAAGTTTTTACTAAAATCCCCAATTTTTCTCACTTAGATTCATCAAATAAATGCTAAAAATAACGTTAGAATCATGAATAATAAACAAATCCGCGTCAAAAATACATAACCCAATCCAAATCATGAAAATACCCTTCGAAATCGCTCAAATCCGAGCTCTACAACTCAAAATATGATAAATTAACTCAAAACCCTCAAATTAATATTACATAAGTCTGTTCAGGGGTCCTCTTCGTGATCGTGAGACCTACTTCATGATCGCAAAGAACAAATCATCAGCTGGACAAAATCCTTCTTCACGAACGCGCTCTGGAACCCATGAATGCTAGCCTACGCGAAAGCGAAGGTCAAGTACTGGGCGCCCCATCTGGCTCACCCTCTTCATGGACACGACTCACCTGACGCGAACGCGATGAACACCTCCCATTCATGCTCTGCGAATGCAACCATCTCTTGGCGAACGCGATGACCAAAATTTCAACCACCCAAATAACACTTCGCGATCGCGATGAACACCAGATCACCAGAAAATTTGCAATCCAAAGATGAGTGAAAATAATCTGAAACATACCTGAGGCCCACGGAATCCCGTCCAACCACACCAACCATCGCAAAACATAAAGTGGATCTACTCGAGGCCTCAAATCACATCAAACAACATCAAAACTACGAATCACATCTCAATTCAAGCCTAATAAACTAATGAACTTTCAACTTCCAAAACTCACGTCGAACCATATCAAATAAACTCGGAAAGACCTCAAGTTTTATATGCAAGTACCAAATGACACAACGGACATACCAACTCCCGGAACTGAAATCCCAACCCGATATTCATAAAGTTAGCTCTCGCTCAAACCTATCAACCTTCCAAACCTTCAACTATCCAATTTTCTCCAATTCAAGCCAAAACAACATAGGAACCTCCAAATTCACATCCGAACATGCGCCTAAGTCAAAAAACACCATCTGGACCTAACAGAACCATCAAAACTCCGATACGAGAGTAAGTATGCAAAAGTCAAACTTAGTCAAAATTCAAACTTAATCAACTCTTCCAACTTAGAACTTCTAAAATGAAAATCATTCTTTTAAATAAATCTCGAACCGTTCGAAAACAGAAACCGACCGTACACGTAAGTCATAATATATCATATGAAGCTACTCGTGGCTTCGAACCACCAATCAAAAATGCAAATGATCAAAATGATTGGTCGGGTCATTACAGCTTCCAGCCCATCTTTGCATTTGTGAGCCTGACATTGCAAATGTGAGTCTCCCAATTGCGATTAGGTCTTCGCAAATGCGAGACCTGTAACCTCAACACAACAAATGTTGCATCAGCAATCCAGAACATCACAAAATGCATCTGAAACTCACCCGAGCCTTCAGGCTCCAATATGAACATTCACACAAGAGTAACAACATCATACAAACTCGCTCGCTATCTCAAATCATCAAAATAACATCAAAATATCAAGAATCGGTCTATCAAAACCCAAGATTTCAACTTTGAAAATCATTTTTCTAATTTTCACATAATGCGTCAAAACATCCTCGGGTCACTAGGGACCACAACCAAACATTCATACAAGTCCAAAAATATCATACGAACCTACCAAAATCATCAAAATACCGATCTGAGATTGTTTACCAAAAATATTGACTGTGGTCAACTCAAATTATTTTTAAAGCCAAAAATTACACTTTCTTTAAAATTTCACATATAAACTTTCCGAAAAACGACATAAAGAGATTTAACAGTTTATGAGCAAATGAAAAAAGTTCCTACCCCGTACTCTCTAGTTTGATATCTATATAGCATGTGTTAAACTTTTCAATTGTGCCTAATTTGGGTTATTTTTAATCCTTCACTCCGAAGTTCTTAAAAGGAAAAATAACAATAATTACAGATAACTTAATAGCTGCTGTAATCGTCGCAATTTTCTTCATTGTGCTAGCATTTACATGTCAGCAGTTTTAACCACAGACAAATAACTAAAGAAGGGATAAAAGAGACCACCAATAAATATGGTGGAATTTATGAAATCCCTTCATCCTTAATTCCTTTATCTTAACTTTATTATACATGAAAAAGAATATGGTACATATATTAACACTGAAGTTGTATAATGGATGGGTGCAAGATGGAATTGAACAAAGGATGATTTGTGGTAGCTATCTTGTTAGACTTCCAATATTGCATATGCATAATTTTGTCACTATATATATATATATATATATATATANTGTAATTATAAGCCAGGGGAGAAAATCTTATTAGCACAATCTTTGGTGATAATTGAAATCCCCTTTCTTGCTTCAACAAGAAATAACCCATCTTAGGCCGAAAAGCAAGCACTAGGCCGATTTTGAGCCAAGAGATTGCTTCATGATCTTAACTATGAAGGCCAGAGTATTTCAAGCAGCTTTTAATGTGGTGGCATATTTGTTACCATTATTAGAAATCCGTTAAAAATCGATCAAAGTTGGTCGGTTATGGCCAATTACCAACAAAAACGCGATTATTTACGTGTGGACGGTATTTTGACGGTCGGAAAGGAATACCGACCAAAGTTGGTCGAAAATTACCGACCAACATTGGTCGATCAATTAAATTCAAAAAAAAACCTGACCGAAGTTGGTCAATTTTTTCCAATCAAATTTGGTCGGTATTTTAATTATGTAATCAAAAGATTCACCATCTGAGAATCGAACCAGGGTTTGTACTGTGGCAAGATACTATTCTACCACTAGACCATTGGTGCATTTTATTTTAAGATTGTCTTTTATTTGATTTATACTCTTTAATTGTATTTTCGCACGAGAATAACCGACCAAAGTTGGTCGGTTTTATTAAAAAATAAAATTACCGACCAAAGTTGGTCGGTTTTTAAAATGACCGACCGAATTAACTGACCAATTTTGATTATTTTTTAAAATTAATTTTTATTTATTTTAATTGAAAAATCGACCAAAGTTGGTCGGTTTCTTGAAAAATAAATTTCGCGGGACTCAAAAATAGTTTTCCGTATTTTTGCACCAAAAAAAAAACCGACCAAAGTTGATTGGTTTCGTAAAAAAAAATTAAAAAATAAAATATTTTGAATTTTTGGCCGGTTTTTTGACCGGCCAAAGTTAATCGAGTTTTGCCGAATTTCTAGTAGTATACGCTTAATAATCTCTTCCTCAATTGATGTGATGTAACAGCAACTTATTCCAACATAAAATTACTAAGTAAATAATGCAATGTTTAATTGAGTGCATAAGAATGATAATTTATGCAAATTGATAGAGTATTTAGCTGGCGGATTTGAATTATACATTGTGAAGACTAGCAAGTTATGAGATAATCAAGGTATTATTTTATGCGAGATGAATATAAAAAAATAATAGACGTATTAACAATACATAAATCCCGGTATTATTACTCGCCGCTCAACAATCATACATTATTATTTACCACATTATCCGCATAAAATATCCAAACATTATACTCCCATGCCATCATAACTAGTCCATAGACCAAAACAACCCCAAGGGTAAAACCTTGCTTCTTCACGCTATACTAGGTTAATGCTAAATATAACATTCAATTTCTTGTAGCTAACTAGCTCAATCTAAGACTTCTTATCCATCTCTTGATTTTCTCACTTGTGTCCTGAAGCCTATCTTGTTAATTTTCCTTGACTAGGAACAGACCAAAACCACAGCTCATGGGCAGAAAGATATGCTCCATTGCTAGCTAATAGTGGCCTCTAGAAGCTCAATAATTCTTGCAAAAAACTCAACTTTTGTCATGTGGTTGAATCTCTTACAAAAATATTCCCAGACTGCAATCTATATAGGTCGTAATCCATCCTTTATTTTTAAATGCCAGTACAAAGGAGGAAGATACCTAAAATGAAGACAAAACGAGGTCACAATTAAAGTTGACACCGGCCGGCTCAATTAAAGAAGCAAGAATTGACATTCGTTAGTCTTTATAACTTAACTAAACATGCCGAATGAGACACTCACAGGATAGTGCAACTAGAAAAGAAATGTCTCTTCCTTTTCCGTTCATTTAAACAAGCAAGTCTGAGGATTGGGATTGAAGTTGAACCTCATATCAGTTAAGTTTTCCATGGAAACTGCAACAATTTTTGTTAGAGAAATTAGCTTTTGGGCCTAGTATACCCATAAGGGGTGCTAACTAAGTGAGCCGGCCCATTAGTTAATTTAACCATACCCTAGCCCTTTTATATAAATATCGCTATGGGTGTTGGAAGATATATACTCTAAAGCTTGTTTGGATAGTCGTTATGTATCGTTTCATAATGTACCATATAGTATAGTATTGTAATGTACTATATCATTTTGATGTATATAATGTTTGGATAGATTGTATTGTTTGTCGTCGTTTCATGATATCATGCCTCAACAATATGACGAATAAACTTGCAATATTACAAATAAAAAGTAAGATATGAGGTAGAACTACTATATAAAAAGGTAGGGTAAAGGATAAAATAGGACTATTTAAGAATAAACAAGGTCAAGATGAGAGAAAAAAATAAGGTGCCGACGCGACCACGCCAAATCTGTCGTTCCATAAAGTGGCAGCTTTTGTTGTTCTGTAACACCGGATTTAACAATACAATACAATAAAATTTAACAATCAAAACAAACATTGTTAATTATAATTTGTCTGTATCAGCTCAAAATTAGTTTTTTCCTGCCAAAATTGAGCTAATTACCTTTTTTTCTTAAATTTTGTAAGCTGTACTCTTTCTTTGTAGAGTAGGCAAGACATTTCTTCAGTGACATGGATATACCAGTAATTGCAGAACCAGAGCTAGTTAAAGAATTGTTGAGCAACAGAGGTGAATGTTTTCCAAAACAACCAGGCGATAAATACGTGAAGAAAGTAACAGGGGACAGTACTGTAACAAGTGAAGGTGAAAATTGGACGAAAATGCGAAAACCAGCAAACTACGCCTACCATGGAGAAAGTCTAAAGGTATGATCTACCACTATCCTAAATCATTCATGTCACCTATTCGTTTCTGTAATCTTAATCATGATGCTGATTGAACACTGAATGTCTAAAGTTCTCGACTAACAATGAACTACGTGAATGATATGATATTCAAATATAGAATATGGTCCCAGCAATGGTTGAAAGTGTTGGCTTGGTGCTCAGAAGGTGGAGAAACTATGACAGCAAGGAATTAGAAATTTGTGATAAGCTTTGCCAAATGTTCTAGTCATCCTCGATCTGTATTGTTTTACTACAACCTATGTAGTCTTAAAGACAGGGATGACACAGAAGCAGACTAACTTGAAAAAACAAATCCAGCAACTTTTCACAAAGATAATCAAGAAAAGAGTGTGTCAGCATTACGACAGATTATCTTGGAATGCTTTTAAAAGCTAATCATGATACTGCTGGAAGAGAGAAGATCATATTTGAAGAAATAATTGATGAATGCTGAATAAGAAACAACTCAGACATTGCTCTCATGGACTATTTTTCTTATAGCACTACACATTGACTGGCAAGACAAAGCAAGAGAAGAGGCACTAGACTTACTTGGTCAACGATATCAAAATTCTGAAGACATATCAAAACTAAAAATAATATGGGAACTATCAACAGCTCCTTTATTTTTTCATTATATTAAGATTTTTTCAACTTTCACGTCCCCTAGAGATGACATAGGGTCCTCTAACTTTCAAGTTTCCTCTTTTGGCGCAGATAGAGGTTGGCAAAACGGGTGGATCAGGTCGGAGATTGGCGGGTAAAAACGGATAAATTATCCGACCTGACCCATATTTAATATTGATAAAAAATGGGTTAACCGGCGGATAATATGGACATATTATCCATGACTTTTTGAATATGAATTCCTAGTCTTCCAAACTTGAGGAATCCCTAAGGCTTCACAAATGTAAAAGTTAAACCTATTAGTTATTCATCGGTTATCCATTTTCTACGTACATAATATGGTTCTTATTCATATTTGACCCGTTTTTAAAAAGTTTATTATCCAACTTATTTTTAATGGATAATATTGGTGGATAACTGTTTTGTTTTAACCATTTTGCCACCACTAGGCGCAGATGAGCATGATTAGGGGTGGCAAATGGGTTGTTTGAGCTGAGTTTGAATTGGTCAAGATGGCTGCACTAATAATTGGGTCAATGCCCAACCCAACCAAAGTTTAGTTGGGTCAAGATGAGCTAAACATGGGTCACAACCCAACTCGCCCAACTTGATCCAAATATTTTGTGTATATCTGTCAGTGGAACGTACGAAGTAGCCCCAGAAACTACACGGATGCTTCTTCCTCCTGTCCTCCAGCTCATTTCTTTTCTAACCTTTCCCTTTTTTATTCAACTCCAATTATATATACATCACTAGTACTCCATATAAAGTATTTACAGTTTTACACTATAAAGTAGTTACTGTTCAGAACTAGGTCAATTAACAATACAATCGAATATATATTTGAGCCTTTTGTTGCAGAATTGCTCACCTGAACGTATACAAACATATATGAGCTAAAGAAAGTAAGGAAAATAGAAACAATCCAGCTTCGAGTAGAGAAAAGACATCTTTATGGTTTTGAGAAGAAGTCAATCACTATAAGTCGCCCTCCTTGCTCTACATCCACAATTCTATGTAAAGATTGTAGCGGCAGTTTTCTCCACATCTATTGCCATACCATCCTCTTCAGAATCATCACAAGCTAAAAATAAAAAAAAATTAAAAATAGTCAAATTACAAGAAAGTTCACAAAATAAAATACACATGACACTAATTGTAATATACCTTGATGCCCATAAATCCAATCTCTAGAACACAACTTAGCTTCTGCATTCTCCGGTAGAATAGAACGCTGGAATTTTCCAATAACTCGACCACCAACACTAAAGGCTGACTCAGATGCAACTGTGCTGATAAGTATACTTAACAGGTCGCGAGCCATCAATGAGAGTTCAGGATACTTACTCCTATTATCTTTCCAAAAATATAAGCACGTCTAAATTTTTATTTCCTTTGCGAACTAATACAGGCTCTTCCAAGCATAAATTCAACTGTGTCTTTTCTAAACTATACACAGAAGGACTTTCAAACATGTCAAATTCATCCATTTCGTCCATTATTTCATCATAACATACATGACTACTACTTCCAACAATTCCAACATCGAATATTGTCATGTATTCTTTAAAGAACATGTGCATATTATCCTCGACAGTCTTTACTTTTTCATTGCAAGTCAAAGGATCAAGCTTTGAGAAGCAAAACTTTACCAATTTTAACTTATACCGAGGATCAAGGGCGACCGTCATAGAAGCAATTGGACTGTAGTCGTCTTGCTAATATTTTATAAATTTCTTCTCCATTTCCATAGCCATCGCCTTAATATTAGTATCCTCACTACCTATCTCTTCCTTTATCAACATATGAATCTTCCAATCTTTATGAAAATATAAATTGGCGATAGGATAATGGCTCCCAGAAAATAGTGTAGTGATTTCATAAAAAGGCCTTAAAAACTTAGCAATTGTTTCAGCTTTAACCCAATCCTCATCTGAAGGACAACATGTAAAATCTTTGTCAAGTATTTTGAAGTCAGAAAATGCTCGACGATAAGGAAAAGCGCTATCAAGCATCAAATACGTATAGTTCCACCTTGTAGACACATCTTGATGCACTTTTCCCGTCAACTTTAAGCCAAGATTCTTGATACACTCAATAAATTTGACAATCCTTGACTCGAAACCTTTAATATATTTTATACTTTCTCTAATGTTAAGAATAGCACCCTCTATTGTTTTCAAACCTGCTTTAACAATCAAATTCAAAATATGATTTGCACACCTGATATGGACAAAGTCTCCGTCAAAAAGCAAAGAATCCATCAGCTTAAATGCTCAATCAAAAAACTCACAACACCATCATTATAACTTGCATTATCTAAAGTTATAGAAAATATTTTCTTTTCAATTCCCCATTTTTTCAACAGATTAATCAATTTTGGACCCAAAATAGCACCACTATGAGGAGGAGGCACATGACGAAAGATTAAAACTCTCTTTTGTAAAATCCAATCCAAATCAACATAGTGTGCAGTAACACAAATATATCCATTTAATGTAATTGATGACCATAAATCAGATGTCAAACTTATTATATTCGGGATAGCGTCAAGCTTATTTTTTACCATCTCTTTTTTATCATGATATAATTTAAGCACATCAACTTTTGCGCTATTTCTTGAAATGGTGTTAACCGCAGGATTCAAGAATGCATGCACTTCTCTAACCCCTTCATATTCCACATAACTAAATGGCAAGTTACGTCCAACTATAGCCTTGGCTACAACTTCATGATATTCTTTATGATCAATTGGCGTACCTTGCTTTGATGCTTCAATCTTGTGCTTAGCTAGATGTCGCTTTAAATTTGTTGTTCCATCTTTTGAGTCAGCCAAAAATATTATCCCGCATTTCTTATATTTAGCTCTAAGTCTATTATCAGGATTTGTATCCAATGGCAACTTCTCATAGAAATCCCACACAACAGAAGTAGTATTACGTTGTCTTTTTGAACTTGAAACACTTATTTCATTGGACTCTACATCATCATGCTCCGTCGACATCTTCTTACACAATGAGATCCTACAGTAGATTAAATATCATAAAATTAGTTTCATAATACCTAAAAGCATGGATCTAAGTGAGAAATTAGTTTCATAATTATCAAATAACTACTGTTTTTCCAACAATACTTTTCAAGCTCAATCAGATTTCTTAGGGATGAAAACAAACATTTTGTTATTCCACAAGAAAAGAAGAAACAAACTTCAGCACATACTTTTAGCGAGTTTTCCATTGTAGCATCTCTAGTGAATTATTTACTTCATCCAGATCTAAACATGTTCAGACTAGCTAAAACATTCATTGAGAAGCAGGTTTTTATTATCTATTCAACTCCTAAAAATCCCAGCAATCAGATACAAACTAAATCTCTCCAAGCACAATTCATGAAAATGTCAACGTGTTACATTATTTAAAATCAAGCTATGATTTTACATATTGAAGGCAAACCAGCATGAAATTTATTAAAGAGAAATGGCTAGAAAAAACAGACAATTGAAACTGAACCTATTTGACACCCCTAGTAACAATGTCAACAAAGTCATAGAGTTAATTTATTGTGCAAATTCCGTACTTAGGTCGTGAGTAAAGCAATTACTAGTCCAAACTGGAGAATACAGATGGAAGCAGGGCAAGTAGAGGAGGTGGCAAAAGAATAATTTATTACACTTTGAGAGGTATTGAAACTTTGCAAAACAATCACCTTATCTAATGGCCAAAATTCGAGATTTAAAGAAATCCTCAGCAAAGCATTCGCCGGAGAGGAGGAGTTGTCGGAGAAAAGGAAGACGCCGGAGAAAAGGCAGCACACCGGAGATTGTTTTAAAGTTTAGAGAGAAAGGGTCATTTTTGAGTGCAGAGAGAGTTCGAGAGAGTATCAGTCATGTTTCGGTTTTGGGAGTTTGACGGGTCAATTTGGGCACCTAAACGGGTTACTGTTGGGCTAGTTATTTTTACGGGTTGAAATAGGCTCAGCCCAAAACGACCCATCAATTAAATTATTTCATGCCCAACCCATTATTTGCTGGGTTATTTGGGCGGGTTATTTGGGCTTCGGCTCAAAATGCCATCCCTAACCATGATCATTAATGAGACCTTAAGACTATACTCTCCTACGATCGCCACTGCAAGAAAAGTTACGAAGGAAACCAGATTAGGGAAGTTCACCCTACCTATCACTCCACCATGATCCTAAAACATGGGGTGAAGGTGACCATCTTTTCAAACCAGAAAGATTCTCTAAAGGAATTGCTGAAGTCACAAATGGAAATCCATCAGCATTCCTACCATTCAACCAAGGACCTCGAACCTGTGTTGGCTCGAATTTTGGTATCATGGTGACCAAAATTTGCAACCTCAATGATTTGTTGCGTTATTCCTTCATCCTATCTCCAAACTATGTCCAGTCACCTATACAAATGTGTTTACCCTAAAAATGATTTTAACAACTATATTTGATTGATGGTTCTAAAAATATGTGATTTATTCCAATACTAGTTAATAATTAAGAAGCAATTAATGTAAGCAAAGAAAATGAGATAAGCAAACCAAAGTTGTCACAAGACTGGGGCCTCGAGCTCACTAGAATCAGGGGCCTTGAGGTCGAATGACAGCAATAAATGAATGACAATAAATGAAAAATAATAAACAAGGAGCAATAAAGCTGAGAGACAGTGTTGAGCACGAAAAAAGCAGAGAATGTTCTATTGTAGTGAATGTTCTATTGCAGTGAATGTTGTTCTCCTTTACAAAATGATAGGGATCTCCTTTATATAGGATGGGGGAATACCAACATAGTGCATGCCTAATTATGACAAAGAAATACTATTGGTACAGTTGTATAATGACTCAGTACGGACTTGTACTATTTCTTGCGAACCTTATTATTTTCGGCCACGTGTCCTTGGGAATTTTCCCGTCTTTCCATGACGGTCATCGATTTTTATACTGCCTCGAGGTCTGCTGTGACGATTTCGATATACTCTTTCGAGGATTCACCTTGGGATCGAACTTTGGACTCGGCTTCGAGCCTCTCGAGACCGGACTTGGAATGCCGTAGAGGCCCTAAAATAGGACTTCCCCGATTTTGGCCGTATACAGATAGTCCCCACGTTTCTTAGAATGAAATGATGAGAAACGGTTTTGAATTATTGGCTCTTCGATATTCCCCTCGTGACGTCAGTCGCGTGAAGTCAACAATTGATGTGACAGAAAGGTTGCACAGAAGTCATGTCAACACGGTTTTCAAAAAGCCCACGAACTGCTATTTCGCCCTTTCAACTCCTCCAATACGCCTAGAGGACCCCTATAAATATTTCAATCATTCACCTTTCATACTTT
The DNA here is from genome assembly GCA_005239505.1 of Nicotiana paniculata. Taxonomy (NCBI): domain Eukaryota; kingdom Viridiplantae; phylum Streptophyta; class Magnoliopsida; order Solanales; family Solanaceae; genus Nicotiana; species Nicotiana paniculata. The sequence goes on from ML347349.1 coordinate 41,521, forward strand.
TACTCTTTATAATATATTCAAATCCTCATTAACATTTTTCTGCTTTCATCCCTTCTCTGCAGTCATTTCTTCGTTGGTTTCTTCTTCTTATTCTGAAACTTCACCACATTCATGGCCATAACTTCTAGGACAGTCCCTCAAAAAGAGAAAGCCCCTTCTTCTCCACGCTCTTCTAAGAGAAAAATAGGGCCCTGTGAAATGTCATCTGATTTTAAGGTTGATAGGCCTTCTTCGGTAACGGGCTGATGCAAGCCCATGTCTCGATATGTCAGTCTGGTAACTGATATCGAAAAGGTGAAGGTCGATTGTCGTTGGGGAAAGGCGGTGCTAGTGGAGATCCCTTCATCTGAAGAAGATATAACTACCTATAAAACTGGCTTTCTCAGCGTATACACATATCCCTTCACCTTAGGTCCTGTGGACCCTTTTTCGCCACCAATAGATCCAGTGATCCTCGATTTTTGCTGACAATATCGAGTGACGATCGGCCAGATCTATCCTTCTTTTTGGCGAATCGTCTATCTAATCAGATATTTTTCGAACATGGTCGAGGGGATGTCTTTCACCCTCGACCAACTGATTAGACTGTATAGCCCTCGTCTATATCGAGGTGGACTAGTTAAACTGCAGCGTCGATCCTCGAAGGCATTCTTTGCTAGCATCGATGAAGACAAGGACCAAGGGTGGATGAGCCGCTTCGTTCGAGTTAGGACCTCGGACCTGATCCCTGCCGAGAAGATGTTGTTCCCCAAGGAATGGAATATGAGTCATGAGTGTCGATTTATCGAATATGCTTTTGGCGCGTTTGGCGCGACTTGGCTACCATGGAATATGCTTCGTTAATCATGGTAAGCTTTAATCATGGCCAAAACTTACCATGACTAAGCGCGTTTGGCGCGACTTGGCCAAAACCCGATGGGAGGCCAAAAAATCATGGTAAGCTTTAATCACTGTCGTATTTGAATTCCTTAGTAAGAGATTTCTTGGTGGTATACTCGATCTTTTGTGCTTATGCAGGCCTCGGTGAAGCCGTTTGATGAGGCCGCATCCACTTGGCGAAGTGGTGCCCCAGAAACCCGCCAAAGATAAGAAGAGAAAGAAGGAGACGTCGGCGGATTCTCCGAAACCAAAGAGAGTCAAAACTCGAAAGCCTAAGGCCGATACGACGGACTTAACTCCTGCAGCTGCTGAGAGTCTTCGCGCTGAAGACGAAGATGATGACAATTTCCCACTGGTACATAGGGGAAAGAGAAGCGTCGATGCTTCGAAGGCTGCCGAGCTGGATACTGCCTAGCCAGGGCCGCCGATACGGTCCCCGAGCTGATCATCAACCAGGATACATCATGTGCCGATGAGCACTTGGTCGGCGAATTCGGGAGACCCAGCTCTGAAACTCTTCTAAGGAGAGAGAAGGCCCCGATTGGGGTTGTTAACATAGATGATCCTCCGCCAGGCCCGTCATTTTCTTCAGGAAAAATACGGGATGCCCAAAATAGGGAAACTCCCGACGTGGGGGCATCCCAGGGAGAGAATAATATATTTGAAGATTATTTTGCCGGTGTTGAGAAGGAGTCTCCACTTATTCTCGAGGAGGCTGAGAAACTCCAGAAACAGGTAATAATACTTGTGCTTTTGAGTTTTGATTCTTGTTTTCCTAACTTCTTTTCTTTGTGTTATTGGTCGTGAGGCTCTATGACCGGGCCTTCTCCAAGTTACGAGTCGAGCTGACTCATTGTGAGGAGGAGTTTGGGAAGCTCGTGTCGGAGTCGAATGAGCTCAAAACTCTATGTGCACGGAGGGGAGAGGAACTGAATAACCTTCGAGCTGGCTCGGAGAAAGCGCTCCAAGAGCGGGCCAACTTCATCGAACAGGTAGCTTAGCCTTTGAGGGTTTGCTTTCCGTTTTCATAACTCAGCGTTCAACAATTTGGCTTGGTTTTTGCAGATCAAACAGAAGGATGACCTAGCGGGGCAACTTTGGGAAGAGATTGTGGCCAAAAGTGCTGAATCCTCAACCTGAAGCAGAACATGGACAGCATGTCCTCTGAGAAGGACACTCTTCGAGAGGAGCTGACCTCGGCCCAGCATTTTCTTCAGGCTGCGAAAGAAGAGGGACACAAATATAATACGCTGTTGAATCGGCCTCCGCGCTATCCACAGCCAAGTCTGAGGCCGAAGCACTCATATCCTCGTACCGAGAAGATGTTGCTGCCGCAAATGCTCGAGCCAAGAAGATATCTGAAGAGGCCGAGCTCAAGCTGACCCGCATCCTTGGGCATGCTCGATTAGAAGTTCGAAGGCAAGCTTTCGAGAAATTTCATGCCAAGGGTTTCGATCTCTCTACCGAGATCGAGGAAACGAAGGCCTTAGAAGAAGAGTCGGCAGCACTGATCACTTTCGACGAGGGCTCTGCTAGCGGCTCGAGGAGCAGTGAAGATGAAGACTAGAACTTTCTCCGTTCTTTTTATTTCTCCTTCGTTTGGGTAAGGTCTCTGTTTGAGAGCTCTGTAAATGCACTCGTGTAAATACGCCTTTTTGAATACACAGAATCTTCTTGTTTCGCCTTTACTTCGTATTGATGCCTTCGATGTTCTGCCTTTATGTGTTTATTCAAATGTTGGGTTTGAACTTAATTTCAAATCCCTCGAGTTTGTCCTTGTCGTAACAGAGACCCTTAAAATCGGGCTTCTCTGATTTCAATCGCATACCTTTCTGAGAAAGGATTAATAAGAAAACAATTTGACTTCTCGAGCCTTCGAGGCGCCGTGTGGTGACGTCATTCTTATGACGTGACCACGAAGTGACCTACCGGTTCGTTTCCCCAAAAGTCATAATTTCTTCGTCAAAGTTGGTTGGCTATCAATGTTAATGAATAGTCACCGCTTTTCTCTTTTATATACGTGTTTTCCCTCTCATTTAAGAATTTGACCGCTTTGTGCAACCATCTTCCTCTATAGAGTTCCTTTCCTCCATCATTTCCGTTGTATCAATTTAAAGCTTTCTCCGGCGTTTTCATCTCCCCTTTCTTGTTTTGAAGAGATCATGTCTACCATATCCAAATTCGTTCATCAAAAAAAAGGAAGCCCTACCTCTACTTTCCGCCCGGCCTACACTGTCGGCGCTTGGCGAACCAATCTCGAACTACTTCCTTTGAAGAAAGATTTCACGATAGAGAGACCCCCCAATATCCCTGGTCATCGAGAGCACGCATCGAGGTACATTCATTCAATCGAGGATGGACACCTCGAAGCTGTGAGGAGAGACTGTGGATGGGGAGAAAAAGTAGTATTGCAGATACCCTCTCGGGAAGAGGATATTATGGCCCATGTAGAGGGGTTTCTGAACGTTTATACGTACCCCTTTACGTTGGGTCCCCTCGACCGACTCGTGCTCGAGTTCTGTCGAAAGTATCGAGTTACTCTGGCTCAGATCCATCCATCTTTTTGGCGGATCGTGCTGATGATTAGATTTTTTACTGAAAAGGCCGAGCTTGAGTTTACTCTTAACCACCTTATTAGGATGTATCGACCTCTAAATTTCCGAGGTCTAATTAAACTACGATGCCGATTCACCAAGCCCTTCTCCGCCAGCGACGACGAGGACAAGGATCAAGGATGGATGAGTTGGTTTATTCGAGTGAGGACCGTTGACATCATTCCTTCAGAGTTCCTGCCGTTCCCTGAGGAATGGAATTTCAAACGTAAGTAATATGCTGTACTTTATTACTTTTATTCTCAATTTTGCCAGATTTCATAAGGACGCTCTTTTTCCCCTTCCACAGCGATCCCGTGGATGCCAGATACAGTCCTCAATCTCGCAGATTGGGTCCACAAATTGGCGGCTTATTCGACCTACGACAAACACAAGTGGCGAGATTTGTCGAAGGGAAAATGGGAGGCAAAACACCATGGTATGTGATATGTAGTTCCTCTTTTAAGGAATACTTTTCTTTATGTATATTATTTTTTATACGGCAGGCATCGGTGAGTTCTCCGAGATGAGACTGTCCCCCCCTCGGGGAGGAGGAAGGTCCTTCGGCTTCAGATCTAAAGAAGGACAATAAAAGGAAAGAATCCTCGAGGGACGAGGATATTCATAGCAAAGCAGGACCTGCCCGGAGGCGCAAAGGGGATGTAGCCATCGACGAAGGTTTTATATTCGTTGGTCGATTTGTGGATGATATCGCTGCCGAAGAGGATAAATCTATGTTGATGGCTCAAACCAGGGGGCCTCCCAAGGCCGTTAAGCCCGCTGGACTCGAGGCCCCTAGCCTTGAGGGAGAGGATCCAAAAGAGAAAAGGGGTGAAGGTCCTTCATTACCATATTTGGCAGCTGGATGTGAGACGTCGAAAAGTACTCTGAAGGGGATGGGCTCCGTCGCACCTTTGCCCGATCAGAATGCCTCGGGTGCTTTTCCTGAGGCCACGATAGTAGGTCCTTCACCATTATTCTCATCTTCTTCCGAAGATACCATGAGGGAGCTTGGAGCCAGAGGTCTCCCAAATTAGGCGGAGTCCCGAGTGAACACGACCCCCTCCAGGGTTGCTCTACCGAGGCCGATGAGACCGAACCAGTAGATGTAAACTCGAACTTTAAGGAGGATCAGCGACTTTTTTCTGTAGTGAGTTTTGTGATGGCATTACGACCTTTCTAACTTTATACTTTCTTTTATTTTTCTAACCGGGCCTTATTTTTCGTAGGTCTTTGACAAACTCAAGACTGAGCTGCTTTGCTACGAGGCCAAGTTGCGTAGGTCCTCGAACGGGGAGAAATCCCTCGGGCTTCTTTGTAATAAGAAGGAAAAGGAATTGGTACACCTTCGGTCGAAACTGGCTCGAGCTCGTGAGTATGAAGATGGGCTAGAGAAGCAGGTAACGTTAGTTCTGAATGAATATGGACTCCTCCTCTCGTCTTCGGAGCTTAACACTTTGATGTTTCAGTTACAGCGAAAGATCGAGATGCTGGAACGCCTTCGGGGCAAAGTCAACCAGGTCAATTCTAAGTGCAATAAATTGAAGTCACAGATGGATGTCCTTGTTGCGGCCAGAAAGAATGCTTTGGCTAAAGTCTCTGCCCTTGAAATCCAACTCCGTAATGCTCGAGAGAGCAACTCGATTCAGGTGAGCGGGATAGCTAAGCTCGAAACCGATCTCTTGAAGATGAAGGCCTAAATTGTAGAGGCTCGAGCAGAAGCCGAAGAGGTCCGTGTAAAGGCCGATAGGAAGGTGGCCATCTATCTAAAATATGCTACTGATGCTCAGAAGGAGTTGAGGGGTGCTTTCGATCTAGAGATAAGAAGCAATGAATATGCCCGATGCAGATCCCGGAAGGAAACCCTCGACGAGATTCATGCTAAGGGCTTCGATCTCTCAGAGGAGATAGACCAGGCCAGAGCGGACGAGATTGGTGCCAAGTTCCTCATTTCTTCTTATGATGAAGACGATGTTGAAGGAGAAGATAAGGAGGCCGATGAGGAAGTTAGTCCCGAGGGGGAGAAGACAAAGTTCCCGATGATAGACTAGGTCTTCTTTGATTTTTGTAAAGGGCTCCTCGTGGGAGTGTTGTAGATGTACCTTTGTACTATTGTTTATATGTAAAGAAATCTTTCATCTTATTTTTGCATAACTTTTCATCTTGCCTTTGTCTTTGATTTTTGATGTTTGTCGATGATCAGTCCGATGTGTTGGACTCGGAATATAAAACCCTTAGGTTTATGTGCTCGATGATCGATCGACAGTAAGTGACCATCTAAGGTCTAATCTTCGAACTGAGCTTTAGCTCGGGGCCTTCGAGTCCAAACTTAGGTGGGGTCTCGAGCACAATGTGCTTCGGCTTTTAAGTCGTTAAGTGTCGACCCTTAGGTTTTAAAACATTGGCCCTTAGGCTCTTTAGATTGGGTCAATTCGACCTATAATATGGCTATAATTTTCCCCTATTCTGGCTAAAGACTTTTAAAGTTTTGTCATGCCTTGGCATGTTTTGTGTTCGTCCGACTCTTCGACGGCTCAAATAGGAACCTCGATTATAAGTCGATATATGACGATAATTGAGTACCTCGTGAGGTTCTCTCGTAGGCTGATTTTTTGAAGCCTTTATACTGAACGCTAATTTTTTCGAAGCATATTCATTGTTAGGAGCTGATATTATCGAAACTCCTTTGCTTATGCCGAGGGTACCTGATTAATTGGTTTTTTCGAAGTTTTTGAAGGCCTTTGGTTTTTATGGCGGAAGTTGGACGTCTCCGAGCCGCGTTAATTCAGTCGTAGCCTTTTAGTATGACTGTAGTATTTAGTCCCCGGGTGAGATGACTTCGGCCTCTATATCGAGAGTATGACTTTTTAGGGGTATTACAAGTTCGAATATATACAGCCTTGGCCTTAATATCAGGGTTATGCCTTTTTTAAGGTCTTACAAATTTGAGTATGCCTCGTTGAGGTCTTATAGATTCGATGTTGCCTCGTTGAGGTCTTATAGAATCGATGTTGCCTCATTGACGTCTTACAGATTCGATGTTGCCTCATTGAGGTCTTACGAGTTCGAGTTTTGATGACTTGATAAGCTGACTGTTGATGACAGTCCCCGAGTGTTCGAGTGTGTTTGGCCTTCGAGCCGCTAGATGAGAAAATAATAGATTTCTTTAAGGCAAAAAGTGTTTTGATAAATAAAACTGCTTCTTCGATTACTTGATACATGTGTACATGTTTTTGCCCTCGGGGGATTGATTGTTCTATATGGACACGGTTCATTTGACCATTTGGCCCAATACAACATTCTCATATCGAGGCCCTCTTAGGCATATTTTGATTTCTTCGAAAGAGTAACCTCCGAGGGTGATGCCCCCCAGTATTCGAGGTTGATTGAAAAGAAGCCTTGAATACTTGTTGAGTTTTCCTTAGGTAGCATATTGGTGTTGCCTCGTTAAAAACCTCACCGATAAAACCCATTTGGGATAAAACCCGATCTAAGGAAAAAGAATGCAACGCATGCTTTAAAACCCAAGGTCTTTGAGCTGGAGGGTGCTTCGATTCCTCTCAATCGAACACCTGCAACGAGTTAGTATAAAATATAAATGAAAAAGGAGAATATTATACCTTAGTAATAATAGCGCTTTGAGCATCGATATGTTCCAATTGCTTGATAGTTGCTTATCTTCCACAGTGCTAAGTTCATACGACCTTTTGCCTAGCTTGCCTTGCCTTCATTCGAGTTTCGAGTGTTGGCGGTGACCTTTCTTGGAACTAGGTCCCCGACTCCGAAGTAGCGGAATTTTGTTCTTCTGTTGCAGTACCTTTAAATATTTCACCTTCGAGGATCCATTCGAATTAGTGTGGCCTCGCACTTTCCATCTAGTACCTCGAGGACAGTGTTCATGGCATCGAAGATGGGAATCAAGATCAACCCGGTCAAAATCAAGGTCACTGAGGGCTCAAACAGCCATGAGGCCCAAAAATTTGCCTGAACCAACTACGGAGGTACATTCTTCGGGTTTGAGCTTCATGTTATGCCTTCTGAACCTGCAAATAAGTAAAATGGTCCTCTGCACGCAGGGACTTAACTAGCATGTTATCAATGTAAACTTCCTTAAAGTTGCCTATTTGATGTTCGAACATCTTATTAACTAGGCGTTGATATATGGCTCTCGCGCTTTTCAACCCGAAAGGCATTGCATTACAACAATATGTACCATGCTTCGTGACGAACGAAGTCCTTTCCAGGTACTCCGGGTTCATTTGAATTCGATTGTTCCCGGAGTAAGCATTGAGAAAGGTAAGGATCTTGTTAGTCAGCCATGGCATCGATCAAGAGACCGATGTTGGGCAAGGGGAATGAGTTTTGAGAAATTTTGTTACCTTATCTTTGACGAATGCATACTTTACCTTGGACTGAAGCATGTTCAAGATCTTTGACCGTTGACTCTGACATCTTCGATCAACTGTTCCTTGATCACCTGTCCCCCAACCGAGGGTGTAGACTGTGATTGTTATTTGGCTACATGGTTTGTTTTGGACTTCTCCGAGGTGGAAGGTGTTGGTGCCATGTCGTGCACTGCGAACATCTCCTTTGCTGCAAGATGCTCTCCATATACCATTTTCATACTGTCCTTTGTTGGGAACTTTATCATTTGATGAAGAGTTAATGGTAATGCCCTCATGTTATGTATCCACGTCCTTCCGAGTAAGGCATTGTACCTCATGTCACCCTCAATGGCATGAAACTTGGTATCTTGAATTGTACCAGCCACGTTGACTGGGAGGATGATTTCCCCCTTGGTTGTCTCACTCGCCATGTTGAATCCATTGAGGACTCGAGAGGCGGATATGATCTGATGAGCAGTCCGAGTTTCTCCACCACTCTCGACCTGATTATGTTGGCCGAACTACCTGGATCCACGAGCACACGTTTAATTTGAACTTTATTCAACAGAAAAGAAATTACCAGTGCATCATTATGAGGCTGAGACAAGGCCTTGATGTTTTCTTTGCTAAATGTGATAGCATCCTCGGGTACGTAACTCCGAGTCCAATTTTCCTTTGTGATGGATAATTTTGTTTGTTTGAACATGGTCCCTGTGGGACGTCGACTCCTCCAATGATCATATGAATGATATGTTGTGGCTCCTCCCATTCATTATTCCTGTTTGCGTCCCTCTCTCGAAAGTGATTCTTAGCTCAGTCGTTGAGGAACTCTCGAAGGTTCCCTTCGCTGATCAGTCGGGCTACCTCCTCCCAAAGTTGTCTACAATATTCGGCCCTATGACCGTGACTGCCACGATATTTGCACATTTAGTTGGGGTTCCTTTGGGAAGGATCTGACTGTATTAGCTTCGGCCACCTGGTATCTCTAATCTTACCTATTGCTGATACGACGTCTGATGCACCGATGTTGAAGTTATACTCTGATAATTGTGGTGCCTCAATCGGCCACGTGTGCCTATCGAATCTAGTTTTGCTCATGAGTCCCCGAGAACTCTAACCTCGATCTACCCTTCGATCGTTTTGAGGTATATCACGCCTTGGGGCGTTTCTTTGGTCTTCGACATATGGCTGGTATCTTTCCTTGTTCGGTTTCGACTCCACATCTGCATTCCTTGACATTTTTGCTAAGAGCCTACTTGGGTATACTGAGCCCGAGGGGACTCCTAATTGGTCGTCATCGACCCTGATCTTCGATTGATACCTGTTATGCACATCCGCCCAAGTCACGGCAGGATACTCAATCAAATTTTGCTTCAGCTACTTCGAAGCCATAGAGCTTCGTTCATTTAAGCCCTGAGTGAAGGCTTGCACCGCCCAGTCATCGGGGACTGGTGGTAATTACATTCGCTCCATCTGAAAGCGGGATACGAACTCCCTTAGCATCTTGTTCTCTCTCTGTTTAATTTTGAAGACATCGGACTTCCTTGTAGCAACCTTAATGGCACCAGCATGTGCCTTCATAAAAGAGTCTGCCAACATGGCAAACGAATCTATTGAGTTCGGGGAGAGGTTATGATACCACATTATGGCCCCCTTGGACAGTGTTTCTCCAAACTTCTTCAACAAGACGGACTCAATCTCGTCGTCTTTTAAGTCATTCTCTTTTATACCACAAATATAGGTGGTAATATGTTCCTTAGGATCTGTGGTCCCGTTGTATTTTAGGATATCGGTCATCCTGAACTTCTTCGGAATGGACTTTGGAGCCGCACTCGACGGAAATGGTTTCTGCACGAACTTCTTCGAATCTACCCCCTTCAGAATCGGAGGTGCACGCGGGATTTGATTGACCCTCGAGTTATAGTTTTCTACTTTTTGTCGTTGGCTTCTATCTTCTTCTTCCCTGACTCGATTCTTTTGGTGAGCTCCTCGAGCATTCTCATAATAGTGGGGTCTGTTTCTAGCCCATTATTGCCTGATCTTTCTGGCGTTGGCTCAACTTGGGGAGCTACTTCCGGTCCTACTGTGCTCGGAGTCTTTTGCTAACTCTATAGCTGAGCAATAGCAACTTGTTGTGCTTGCAACATCTCAAAAATGATTTGTAGGCTGACTTCATTTCGAGCATGCGTTGTTTGTGCGTCAGGTTGGACTTCTCCTTGCATGCTTCCCCCGACTTCCGTACCCAAATCGGTGCTTATAGAAATATGCGAGCCAACTTCAACTAGATTGGGAATAGGTGCTACTCCGGGGTTGAGCGGTGGCACACCTGCTGCTGAAGTTGCTGCATTATTTTCCGCATTGAAACCGAGGCCATTGCTGCTATGCACTACATTAGCTGAGTTTGACATGTTTTAGCCTGAAATCAAAAAAAATCTTGGACAAGAAGAAGTGTGAAGAATAACGTGTGTTATCAGAAAACTAGCACTAAAATAATCACTATTATCTTTAGCTCCAGGGTGGGTGCCAAACTGTTTACCTTGAAAATGGTTTTAATAGTTATATTTGATTTATTGTTCTAAAAATATGTGATTTATTCCAATACTAGTTAATAATTAAGAAGCAATGAATGTAAGCAAAGAAAATGAGATAAGCAAACCAAAGTTTTCACAAGACTGGGCCTCGAGGTCGAATGACAGCAATAAATGAATGACAATAAATGAAAAATAATAAACAAGGAGAAATAAAGCTAAGAGACAGTGTTGAGCACGAAAAAAGCAAAGAATGTTCTATTGCAGTGAATGTTCTATTGCAGTGAATGTTGTTCTCCTTTATAAAATGATAGGGATCCCCTTTATATAGGAGGGGGAATCCCAACATAGTACCTTCCTAATTATGACAAAGAAATACTATTGGTACAGTTGTATAACGACTCAGTACGGACTTGTACTATTTCTTGCGGACCTTATTAGTTTCGGCCACGTGTCCTTGGGAATTTTCTCGCCTTTTCATGACGGTCATCGATTTTTATATTGCCTCGAGGTCTGCTGTGACGATTTTGATATACTCTTTCGAGGGATTCACCTTGGGGTCGAACTTCGGACTCTGCTTCGAGCCTCTCGAGACCGGACTTGGAATGTCGTAAAGGCCCTAAAATCGGACTTCCCCGATTTTGGCCGTATACAGATAGTCCCCTCGTTTCTTAGAATGAAATGATGATAAACGGTTTTGAATTATTCCCTCTTTGATATTTCCCTCGTGACATTAGCCGCGTGAAGTCAACAGTTGATGTGACAGAAAGGTTGCACTGAAGTCATGTCAACACAGTTTTCGAAAAGCCCACGAACTGCTATTGTCGCCCTTTCAACTCCTCCAATACGCCTAGAGGACCCCTATAAATATTTCAATCATTCACCTTTCATACTTTTACTCTTTACAATATTTTCAAATCCTCATTAACAGTTTTCTGCTTTCATCCCTTCTCTGCACTCATTTCTTCGTTGGTTTCTTCTTCTTATTCTGAAACTTCACCATAGTCATGGCCAAAACTTCTAAGACAGTCCCTCAAAAAGAGAAAGCCCCTTCTTCTTCATGCTCGTCTAAGAACAAAACAGGGCCCTGTGAAACGTCATCTGATTTTAAGGTTGATAGGCCTTCTTCGGTAGTGGGTCGATGCAAGCCCATGCCTCGATATGTCAGTCTGGTAACTGATATCGAAAAGGTGAAGGTCGATTGCCGTTGGGTGAAGGCGGTGCTAGTGGAGATCCCTTCATCTGAAGAAGATATAACTACCTATAAAACTGGCTTTCTCAACGTATACACATATCCCTTCACCTTAGGTCATGTGGACCCTTCTTCGCCACCAATACATCCAGTGATACTCAATTTTTGCTGACAATATCGAGTGACAATCGGCCAGATCTATCCTTCTTTTTGGCGAATCGTCTATCTAATCAAATATTTTTCGAACATAGTCGAGGGGATGTCTTTCACCCTCGACCAACTGATTAGACTGTATAGCCCTCGTCTATATCGAGGTGGCCTAGTTAAACTGCAGCGTCGATCCTCGAAGGCATTCTTTGCTAGCATCGACGAAGACAAGGACCGAGGGTGGATGAGCCGCTTCGTTCGAGTCAGGACCTCAGACTTGATCCCTGCTGAGAAGATGTCGTTCCTCGACGAATGGAATATGAGTCGTGAGTGTCGATTTATCGAATATGCTTCGTTAATTGGATGTTTTCTTTTCCCTTTTGAACTTATTCTCTTCTGATGATGCAGGCGTTGAGTGGTACCCTGGTGCGGTCAAAGACCTCCCGAGTTGGGTACGACAGTTGGATTTCATTTCCCCATATGCTAAGCGCGTTTGGCGCGACTTGGCCAAAACCCGATGGGAAGCCAAAAACCATAGTAAGCTTCAATCACTGTCGTATCTGAATTCCTTATTAAGAGATTTCTTGGTGGTATACTCGATCTTTTGTGCTTATGCAGGCCTCAGTGAAGCCGTTTGATGAGGCCGCCTCCACTTGGCGAAGTGGAGACCCAAAAACCCGCAAAAGATAAGAAGAGAAAGAAGGAGACGTCGGCGGAGTCTCCGAAACCAAAGAGAGTCAAAACTCGAAAGCCTAGGGCAGATACGACGGCCTTAACTCCGGCAGCTGCTGAGAGTCTTCGCGCTGAAGACGAAGATGATGACAATTGCCCACTGGTACATAGGGGAAAGAGAAGTGTCGATGCTTCGAAGGCTGCCGAGCTGGATACTGCCTAGCCAGGGGCCGCCGATACGGTCCCCGAGCTGATCATCAACCAGGATACATCATGTGCCGATGAGCACTTGGTCGGCGAATTCGGGGGACCCAGCTCTGAAACTCTTCTAGGGCGAGAGAAGGCCCCGATTGGGGTTGTTAACATAGATGATCCTCCGCCAAGCCCGTCGTTTTCTTCTGGACAAATACGGGATGCCCAAAACAGGGAAACTCCCGGCGTGGGAGCATCCCAGGGAGAGAATGATATATTTAAAGATTATTTTGTCGGTGTTGAGGAGGAGCATGATCTCGATGCTCCACTTATTCTCGAGGAGGCTGAGAAACTCCAGAAACAGGTAATAATACTTGTGCTTTTGAGTTTTGATTCTTGTTTTCCTAACTTCTTTTCTTTGTGTTATAGGTTGTGAGGTTCTACGACCAGGCCATCTCCAAGTTATGAGCCGGGCTGACTCATTGTGAGGAGGAGTTTGGGAAGCTCGTGTCGGAGTCAAATGAGCTCAAAACTCTGTGTGCACGGAGGGGAGAGGAACTGAATAACCTTCGAGCATGCTCGGAGAAACTGAAAAAAATAGAGAATGTTCTATTGCAGTGAATGTTGTTCTCCTTTACAAAATGATAGGGATCCCCTTAATATAGGAGGGGGAATCCCAACATAGTACATGCCTAATTATGACAAAGAAATACTATTGGTACAGCTGTATAACGACTCAGTACGGACTTGTACTATTTCTTGCGGACCTTATTAGTTCCGACCACGTGTCCTTGGGAATTTTCTCGCCTTTCCATGACGGTCATCAATTTTTATACTGCCTCGAGGTCTGTTGTGATGACTTCGATATACTCTCTCAAGGGATGCACCTTAGGATCGAACTTCGGACTCTGCTTCGAGCCTCTCAAGACCGGACTTGGAATGCCGTAGAGGCCCTAAAATCGAACTTCCCCGATTTTGGCCGTATATGAAATGATACACCTAAAGCCCCAATGTGGTGTTCAGGTATTGATTCATCGCCTTCAGTGATGAACTGTGACTCAAGTTCCTTATTTCTAAGAGAAAAGATATAGCTAGTTCTTGATCTGTTATTACGAGAAAGCTCTTCTTATGGTAATATTGTTCTTTAACTTTTGCAAATTTCCAGAATCTAATTCTATTGACCAAACTAAAGAGACTATGAAAGGAGAGAGTGAAACTCCAATATTGTATAACGGATGTTTTCCCTTTTTATTACTTATTAAATGAGGTGATGATAATTAAAGAGAGTGAGGCTATATGGTACAGTTATCACCCAAGACTGACTGGAAAAACAAGATTGGGTAAACTATTGCAATGCTGTTAGAATTATAAACACAACCATGAGTTATCTAAAGCTTTGAAGCTGCCCAAATCCTCTACATTTATACAACCAAACCCAAAAAGAAAATGATGCTCCTTGATGAACCAAATTGAAAATACAGCACAAAGTGGTCACTGAATGTCTGAATTCATTCAAAAAGAAGGCATCTTAGGTAATAGATTGAGCACCAACGCAATACTAATGGCATGTACTCCTATATTTCATCATCCCAATGTGGCACCATTGGAGACAAGCTAAGCAAACCAAGTGGAAAATGCCACATTACCATCTTAGGTAATAGGTTGAGCATCAACGCAATAGTAATGGCACCAATTAAGTTGTCAAACTTTCATGTGCAGTCATAATTAAGGGAAAACATAAAAATGCTTTTTTTTCTTTTTTGGTTTATAAGGTAGCAAAGTCTTATCGTAAAGTCTGGTTATTGAGATGACCACCAGAGATCGCATGGTACGAAAAATGTTTTCATTTGTAAAGTTTGAATTTTTTGTCTAACAAAAGAGAAACGTGATAAGCAAAAAGAACAGAGATTCTAAAATTTGTCGAAGCAATGATTCACATCATATAGCATACATATGACTCATAGGAAATACAATAAAATCAAAAGGAACATAGATTGAGAAACCTTTTCTGGGTAAATAATGAGAATATTCTAGTCTAACAAAACTAACTTTGGCAACCATTTCAAGATTGTCTTTGTATAAAACACAAGGAAAAGGAGGAGACTATAGTTGACAAAGCAAATACTTGACCAATTTAAAAGAGGCCCCAAAAGAGAAATATGCATTAGATTAAAGATGTCAACACCATTGAAGTATCATTCAATGATTCCCAGATCCAAAAGGGGTAAAATACAAAAAGGAAAAAGGAAGGGAGTGCCATATACTCAAGACAAGATGAAGAGAGGAAAATCTTTGAGATTGTAAGAACCAGATTCCAAGATCCATTAGGTCAGTAGGTGGACTAGAGTAAGTAAAAGCTATGCAATTTCCCTTACAAAGTCACATATATTTCCCAGTAGGTACCTTTGGAAAGTATGTCGAATATGTGTCCCTTCCAAAATTCCTTTCCTCACCAGTTTGATGCAGTTCTCTACACCATTTGCATATCCAGGTGGAGAGCACGAACTTCTACAGCAAACAAACACTTCTCTTCCTGCCTTCAACAAAATAGATAATTACTTACTTCATTCAACATCCGGCATGCCCAACAGTGGATAACTGGGGTCAGCAGATCCAAGCAGGGGAATATACTCCGTTCCTCTTACATGAACGCTAAAACAAGCTGCAGAACATTCAGTTGGATAAGAAATATGCCTCAACTCTTTTTCCAGATTCAGTTAGTAGTGACCAGTTATCCACTTTGTCCCAAAATAAAAACAGCCATTGACTGCAGAAATACAACACTAAAACAATGGGTTTTAACGTGAAGATTCTTTTTCAGGATTCAGATTTCGAATAT
This sequence comes from Nicotiana paniculata, assembly GCA_005239505.1. Classification (NCBI taxonomy): domain Eukaryota; kingdom Viridiplantae; phylum Streptophyta; class Magnoliopsida; order Solanales; family Solanaceae; genus Nicotiana; species Nicotiana paniculata. The sequence continues at coordinate 56,946 of ML347349.1, forward strand.
CCAACTACCTGGTGCGACAAAAAATCTAACAATTCTAACAAATGTAATTAAAAAAACATTAGATGAGAACGTAGCACCTATAATATTCTTGTAGTTAATGTACATGGGACACCCAGTTGACCACACAAAAGCACGATCTATATTATTCAGTAGCCAGTGCACATTCACATTTTGTATAATCTTTTTTTTCTCTATTCATCCAACAAAAAGCTTTAGAATATGTCACACTTTGAAAAGAACAAACCTCTAAGACAGTAAACAAAAACATTTATGCCCAACATTACCCCCAATCCCAATCTTCTCACCTCATGAGTTGCTAAAAACAGAGTTTGTTTACACTGTACTAAAGCAGTTATTGACTAGCTAGGTTAGAAGTAAGGCACAAAGAGAAAGAAATTAGTCATAGAAAACAGCTGAAGACTATACCATTTTCTATCTTCATTACACTCTGGAGCATAGTTTCCATTTTCTGTTTCATGTCCGAAGGATCATCCATTTCCGGGGCAATAAGAGTAAGCTTCCTGTAAATTTCACGCACAAAACTGCAGATCTTCTCAGCAAAATCAAGTTCCCCTTCTGATATTCGACCAATTGCCAACCTCATCAATTCTCCTGTCAAGTCCGCAAGCTAAAGTAGAAGATTTAGCAATATGGAAATATTTCCTATTGGGGAAAAGTAGACAACTAGTAATGCTTAATTTGAGAAAATACAAACAGGAAGATGATACACTTACCCCTAATATATAGTCTAAGATGTTAATATGCAAGGGTTCAACAGAAGGATCACTTAATGGGAGAAAGGCTGTATTAATCTCATCAAGAGTTAATAGAGTCCCTGTCTTGCAGAAATGACAAAGTGTTGCAGCTTCAACATATTCTTGAACCTATAAGTTGGAAGTACATACAAACTAAGTCGAATTGGATTATTTACGAGTCTCCATAAGAAAAATAAGACCAACTGACCTACCCCAGGAGAATATGCTCGTCTTAACTTCCAGAAATCAGTCCCTTGGAGTTCCTTTACTAGCCGGGACACATATTGATCAGTCACAGCTGCCAGATCTTTAACTGCTTTATCCAGAACTTCCTCTTTGTTGTGCTTGCTTATTCTGTTAATGAAGGAAGCGAAGAAAAAGAAATTGACTGGGAAACTTTTCACCTTACATAAGTCATAAAAACCTAATTAAGTCAAGCAGATAAATAGCTATCCAACATTTGACACTTCTTGGCTGCATAGATTAAAAAAGTGCTCATAGATATTGCACCTGTGCACTTGAAAAATAACCTTCTTGCTATTCATAGTAATATCACGACTTGCTTTCACCACCCTTTCTCTTTTATCATTCTGCAACATAAAGAGTAAAAATTCATATTTGATGATTCCATGTGAATTTTGATGGCTTTTGAACTCAAGGATAACCTTTCTCCATCATCATCATCAACAACAACAACAGACCCAATGTAATCCCACAAGTGGGGTTTGGGGAGGGTAGTGTATATGCAGACCTTTCATTATCGTTAATTTAATTAGATCTATAATCAGCTCACATAAAAACTCGCTCCAGATCTTTTTTTAAATAACGGTGGTGCCCGATCAACTTGGACGCACCTCAACTACTCTACCGAATACCTGTTACCTCCCACCAACACAAGTACCGGGCGATTTTGGTAGCAAGGCTTAGGCAGATGGAAAAATATCACCTAGTGTTCTTTGTCCTGGCCTCCAATGTTTAAACTCACTTCATTGACCATTATGTCACACCTTAGAGTGCCCTCTGTATCTTTCTCTTTTCAAACTTGACCTTGAATTGAAACGGAGACTTATCTCTTTCAAGCATGGATACTTTCAGACATATGCTCTCAAGTTTTGACACAGTGAGAGCCATCTGGATATATATAACTACAAAGGCAGGGTAGGTACGTGGAATATATAGGATACATCCTTTCAAAAGTAAATTTCTCTTTTCTTAAATATCAAAATAATAATAATAAACTTTCTTTGTCTTGTTTTTGATTGGTTAACAGAACCACCTAATTCATAAAATTCAAAATTGCACAATAGTATATAATGTTTGGACTCCCAAAATAAACCGGCACAGCCAAATCGCTTGTCTAACTTGGGCAAAAAGCAAAGATAATAAGTTTGAAGCCCGCCATCCAAGCCATAGGATCGTAAGTTTACAACAGACATTCCAATTCAATTATCTTTTTATTAGTTGATTACCAATACAATCTTTGCATTAAAATGTAAAGAATTTTAATATAATGTTCTTCTTCTCAGTGTCTCAAAAAACAATAAGCTAAACCTCAATGCAAATAAGCTGGATTCAGGCTCTACGAATCTTCTGTATCTATTCACTCTATTTTATTCCAAAACACGACTTTAAAGGTTATGAATTCTTTTAGTCCTAATCTACTAACATTTTCCCATCTCATGTCCTCTCTTTGAAACTTAAAACAATTAATAGGGCGCTTTTTCTGCTCGGAAACACCAATTCAGAAAACCCCATTTCAAGATAAACCGAAAAACAGCTTTTAACTAATAAAAAAGCAAATGCGAAAATGTTAGCATAGACAAAGGGAGCAAAAAAGAGAGAAAGGGAAGAAGCTTAACAAGGTTATTGAGGTAATCCGCATATTTGGAGAAGGCGTCTTTCATTGATGATGACTCGGTCTCAGTTTCAGTACTCATTGTCCTTGCTTTCTTCATCGCGCTCTGCCAAGCTGCTCCTGCCACTACTCAACAAAATGAACGAAAAATTCTCACTCTTTTAACAAACCTAGAAAAAAGGTGAAGAGTTAATTAGGGTTTGTGTTAGAGGACTTATTACAGTGACGAATGCGCTGAGGTTTAGGAGCCATAACTATGAGTGACAACTTGGAGGCGTAGAGCAACATGTGTCCCCAGCACAAACCAAAAAGAAAAAACTGCTAGCATCTTCTAATTAATTAGCTTCTCTTCTCTTCTTCTCTTTTCTTTTCTTTTGTTTCACTAATTTTTCTTTTAATTTTTCTTTCTCCGGTTGTTATTTTCTCTTTAAAACAAAATAATTCTTCCCGGCAAATCACATATCATCAAATGAATCGGTGGGAAGCATAAAATAGGGAAACAGAATTTTAATGCTCAAAATGATCGATCGAATCATTACATCCTTCACCTCTTAAATAAACGTTCGTCCTCGAACGGGTTTAGAAACATACCTGAAATACTGAAAAGATGTGTATATCTGCTCCACATATCTGACTCGGTCTCCCGAGTAGCCTCCTCGCTCGGTTGGCCTCTCCAAAGCACCTTCACCGACGCGATCTCCTTTGACCTCAACTTCTGAAACTACCTATCCAAAAAGGCCACTAGCTCTTCTTAATAAGACAGATTCTCATCTAACTGCATTGTGCTGAAGTTCAAATCATGCGACTTGTCTTCATGTTACTTTTGGAGCAGAGAAACATGGAATACCGGATGAACTCCCGCAATACTAGGAGGCAAAGCAAGCCTATAAGCAACCTCACCCACTCTTTCTAATACCTAAAAATTGACCAATAAACCCCGGACTTAGTTTACCTTTCTTCCCACACCTCACCATTCCCTTCATGTGTAAAATCTTCATAAGTACATTCTCACTCAATAAATGTTACATCGCGAACCTTTTTGTCCGCATAACTCTTTTTCCAAGATTGAGTTGTATGAAGTAGCTCCTGAATCAACTTCACCTTCTCATAAACATCACGAACCAAATCAAGTATCTAACAACCTAGCCTCACTAGGCTCACACCAACCAATAGGAGATCTACGATGCATGCCATACAAAGCCTCATATGGAGCCATCTGAATATTGCACCAGTAACTATTGACTTATGCAAACTCTGCCAATTGTAGAAATTGGTCCCAATAACTCCCAAAGTCAATCACACAAGCTCTCATATATCCCCAAGAACCTTAATAGTCTGCTTAGACTGACCATCCGTTCGTGGGTAAAAAGTTGTTCTAAGCTCCACATATTATCCAACTCATGGTGAACAGCTTTCCAAAAGTGAGAAGTTAACTGAGTACCCCAGTCTAAAATGATGGAAAAAGATACACAATGAAAACAAACAATCTCTCTATTGTAGATCTGGGCCAACTTTTCTGAAGTATATGTGGTCAACACCGATATAAATGCACGGGCTTGGCCAATCTATCAACAGTGACCCAAATGGCATCAAGCTTCTTCAAAGTCAGTGGAAAGCCTACCACGAAGTCCATAATAACACACTCCCACTTCTACTCCGGTAACTAACCTCTGAGTCAAACCACCTGGTTTTCGATGTTCATACTTCACTTGCTAGAAGTTCAAACACCTTGAAACATGCCCAACAATATCCTCCTTCATTTTCTGCCATAAGTAATGCTGCTTCAAATTACGATACATCTTTGTTTACCCTCAAAATCGGGTAATAATTGAATTTGTAAGTGGTTTTAAGGATATGTGGTCTAACTTGATACAAAAAGATAAATCAGATTGCAATTGAAATAAGTAATGGAAAAGTAAATGGAAACCACACGAGTTGAACCGTCTTAGCCTTGGAAGGTTAGCCACCCTCGAGCCAAAAGTGCTTTGATCGATATCAGAAATGAATGACAAAAGAATAATAAGAACATAAAGAGACTAATAATATATTGCTTTAGAATTCGTGTTACAATATGTTCAATGAATTATCAGACCCCCTTTTTATAGTATAGGAGTCCTACTCTAGGTACATTTCTATAAAAGGTAAAAATCCCTTGATTCGTTGATTGTCGGTTCCTTACTGATATGCGCCAAGATTCATGTCGCAATATCCGACCGGTCACGGATATTTTGGTCTTCTTTAGTTATCTCAAAAAAATTTCTTCGAGCTCGTTCGAGGCTAAGGTCGACATCGGACTCAATGTTCTCGAAGGCAAGCGCTCCTACCTCAGTATCTAGCTCGCTGGGACTCGAGGTCGATCTTTAGTCTTTGGTCGTCACTTTCCAAGCCTAATCTACCAAGTCGTGGGCGAGCTCGATTTCGACCGTATTAATCCCCTCATTTTTCGGAGAGTAGACGACGAGAAACGATATGAACTTCCGATCCTGACTTTGATATTTTGTGACAGAAACGACAAAATAGTCGAAACGTCTCGTCAATCAAGTCTAATGGCATTAAATGCTTGTCAGTTGTTGGTCGGCCACTCCTAGATGTGAATCGTCACGGAGAAACTATAAGTACCCCCTCATTTGTTCATTCAAACTTTACTTTCAAACCTTCTTCTCTCGTACATTAGAAATTTCAACACTTCCAAGCATTAATTTCTAGTTACTCTAAGACCTTTATAAGAACTTCTATTTTGTCTTCATCCCAAACCATCAAGCATATTCTTTTAACTTCATCTTTTTCCTTCATTATTTTAGAAAAATGGCGAAGACTTCAAAATTCGTTCCCCAAAAAGAAAATCCCTCTACCTCTGTAACAACACGGTCGGTCGTTTTGAAATTTAGCGCCCCGATCTCCTAATAACTGCTTCTCCCATGTCTATTTCTACTTTTGGAACTTGTCGGAACGTTGAGTGGTGAAATTCGAAGAGTTTTTGGACACATAGTCCTTATATGTGAGTTTAAGCTTTAGAAATCGGACCGTACTTGGAACTATGGGAAAAACAGGTCTGGAATGGGATTCCGTCAACTCCGTTAGCTCCGTTGGGTGATTTCGGAGTTAGGAGCGTGTTCAGATTATGTTTTCGAGGTCTGTAGTAGAGTTAGGCATGAATTGGCGAAAGTTAGAATTTCGGCGATTTCGGACGATAGGTGAAATTTTGATATTGGGCTCGGAATAGAATTCTGGAAGTGACAGCAGGTCCGTGGTGTCATTTATGACCCATGTGTACAATTTGAGGTCATTCAGATGATTTTTGACGTGTTTGGCATCGGATGTAGATTTTAGAAATTTCATAAGTTCTTAGGCTTGAATCTATGCATAAATGATGATTTTGATGTTATGCGATGTGTTTTGAAGGCTCGACCAAGTTTGAATGAGGTACTAGGATTGGTTGGTAGGTTTGGTTGAGGTCCCGGGGGGCCCAGGTGTGGTTTGGGTGCTCAACGTGGCAAATTTAGCCTTAAGCTTATTGCTGGGTTTTTTCTGGTTTTACAGCAACAGTCTTTTGTTCATCGTGATCGCGTGAGTTCATCCGCGATCGCATAGGGTAAGTTGAGGCAGGCAAGAAATTATTATATGCGATCGCGACACAGTGCGATCGCAGTGTTTGGGCAGTCTAGTCTCCGCGTTCGCATAGCCTATGTCGCGATCGCATAGAATACCTTACGCAGCGGAAGCGTTGTGGGCCCAGGAGACTTTTTGGGGAAAATTCCTAATTTCGCGTATTAGCTTCGAACTAATTAGCTATTTTGATTCCTTAAAGTTATATTTACATTATGCAATCGAATTGATTAGATTTGGGCCACCCGGAGTCGGATACTCGTGGCAAGAGCGTGATTTTGAGTTGAGTAGCGCAGTCGAGGTAACTGGCTTGCCTAACTCTGTGTTGGGGACTTCCCCTTTAGGTTGTTTTGATATTGTTTTGTTATATGGGTATCGTTTACGTGAGGTGATGAGTGCGTACACGGGCCATTGTTGCTAAAACCTCATTTTTCCTTCCATGACATACATCATTTTTATTCCTATTTCCCTGTTTCATGTACTAACTGTGTTGTTTAGATTAGGAAAGAGCATGTCCACCTGCTTTACTCGAATTTCTCCTAATTGTCACTATGTGCACCATGCTTAGGCAGTTTATCCGTACTATTGCCCGCGATCTTTTCTTGAACTGTTAAAATAAATTGTATCCGGTATTTATTCGCATTTGCATATTTAAATTGAGACTACGGACGAGATTTCGGGAGCTTTACCCTGTACTGCATTGCATATTTAAATTGGGACTACGGACGAGATTCCGGGAGCTTCCCTCCTGTACTGCATTGCATATTTATATTGGGACTACGGACGAGATTCTGGGAGCTTTCCCCCTGTACTGCATTGCATATTTCAATTGAGACTACGGACGAGATTCCGGGAGCTTTCCCCCTGTACTGCATTGCATATTTGTTGTTGTGAGATAAGATGTGTTGAGCCGAGGGCTCCCTGTTGCTACTTTCTTTTAGCTCATTATTTTTACTGTTGTGCCTTAGCTTATTATATCTCTCTGTCAAATTTTAAATTGCTTTTACTATAAACCTTCAGTAGAGCCTTAACCTGACCTCGTCACTACTTGACTAGGGTTAGGCTTGGCACTTACTAGGTACCAATTGTGGAGTACTCACGCCCTTTTCCTGCGCATTCTTTCCATGTGCATATCCAGGTACCAGCACCTAGTATCGTGGCTAGGAGTCGTTCTAGCAGCTGCCAGGAGGCCGCGAGGTAATTCTGTCGCGTTCGCAGAATCCCACGAGTCCCCTTGTACTCTACTATAGGCATAGAGGACTTATGTACTTTCCACTATTTCATTGTATAGAACTACATTTAGTACAGAGCTTGTGACTGTCGTGACATTCCGAGTTTTGGGAAGTGAAATTGTACATGCTGAGCAGCTATGTTATATCTACTTAAGTTCTTTTCTGTCTTTATTTTATTTATTCTATTATTTCTGAAAATTTAGGCTTACCTAGTAGTAGAGACTAGGTGCCGTCACGATACCTTTCGGAGGGCAAATCGGGTCGTGACAGCCTCGCGGCCGGCTACCGAGGAAACCATCTCATGCTCTGTTGTCGAGGAACCGGCACTGGAGCCTCCTCTAAAAATGTTTATCCTCGGGGGGTGCCTGGTCAATGCCGATTTTAAGGTTGAAAACCCTTCTTCCATACTAGGCCGATGTGAGGCGGTCTCGAGGTACATCTGCTCGATCATCGAGGATGTTCTCTTTGAAGTCAAAAAGTATTGTAACTGGGTTGACAAATATGTGGTGGTTCCCCAACCTGACGAATCCATCACCACCCACGTCGGGGGATTTTTAAGTGTTTACACTTATCCTTTCATGTTGGGTCCCTTAGACCCGTTCATCATCGACTTCTGCAAGAGATACGAGGTAACCCTCGGTCAGGTTCACCCTTCTTTCTGGAGGATTGTAATCCTACTCCATTTCTTTGTGATCAAGATCTAGGGGTGCCCCTTCACTATCGATCATCTCATGCGCTTATACAGTCCCCAACTCTATCATGGGGACTATTCAAACTTGCTTGTCGGGCTAGTAAAGCCTCGTTCTCGAGTATCGATGAAGATAAAGATCGAGGTTGGCTAGGTCGTTTCATCCGAGTGAGGACCTCGGACTTGATCCCCGCCGAGTACATGTCGTTCCTGGAGAAGTGGAACATGTCACGTAAGTTTAATTTTGCTTCCAAGACTTTATTTATCACTAATTTCCTTTTTTTCTCATATATGTTCTGTAATGGTGCAGTCGTTGCTCGGATCCCGAACGCAGTTCCTCAACTCAAGGAGTGGGTCGAGGGCATCGTATCACAAAGGACTTATTCCGAGCGCTCGTGGTGCAAGATTTCAAAGGACCAATTGGAGGCCCATTCGCACGTGAAATCTCTTTCTTGGGTAGTTTTTGGTTTCCCTTTTGTATGACTAAGTCCTAACTTGTTTTACTTCTTTTTGTAGGTTTACCCAAGGATGTCCAAATGAAGCCCCTATATGGTAGCGATGATTTCCCCGTTGAGTCCCCTGCTCCGAAATAGGGTGAAGAGAAGAAGAGAAAAGGGGCTTCGTGTAATCGTGTTCTCCGAGCTCGGAGAAACAAAAACCAAGGAGGAGGCTGATTTGCAAACCAAAAGAAACCTCTAGCTCCCGAGTACTTGATTTAGACTCCCTCTACCGGCTCAGGGACGAGTTTGAAGAGGATGAATTTTTTGTGGCCCGGGAGCCATCTGTCCCCGAAGAACGGGCTCACCTGAAAGGGGGACGATAGAGGCCAACCCCCCCCCCCCACCCAAACTCAAGAGGTCAATGCATCAGTGAGGATCAAGGACCCTTAAGATGCCGGTTCCATTCCAGCCGGTGTCATCGATATAACGGGATCGCCTTCGTTCATGGACTCAATGTTCGGTGAAGTTCAAGCGGAGTAGGAACGTTTAAATGAGGGGGTCAAAGGAGCAAACGATCCCCTCCAAAGCTTTTTTGTTGGCGTTGACTCTATTACCACAGAGGATGTCACTAGATTGGGTGATTTAGAGGTACCAAGAAGAACTCTGCCCTAGGGGAAAGGTGGGTCTAGTTTTAGACCGAGACTGGTCAACTGGTTTCCTGCCTTGAGTGTCGATCCCGGTCGGAAGCGGTCGATCACTATCTCCATTCCGGAGGATGCCCTGGTCCTTTCCGCACCTATTGGGGTAGCTAGTTACCTCTGGGGCCTGGTGACTGAAGAAGACCAGGCAAATATGAACGAGGTGGAATCTCTATGCTTTTTCAATGAAGCACATCAGGCGTTGAATCGGGTAAGGTGTCACCAAACCTCTTCATTTTCTAGTTTTGGTTGTTTAATGATCTTAATAGTTTCCTTGTGTTTTCAGGACTCGGTGCTTCACATTGAGACCTCCCTCCGATATCAAGAAGAGGTGAGGCTTCTCGAGGTCGAAGCCAAAGATCTTATTGAGAAAAGAGATACGTACAAACTTCTCAATGCGAGGAAGAGGCTAAGAGTCTTCGGGCCGAGTTGGACGCGGCTCAGAAAGTACATGTCGCCCTGGTGGAAGAGGTAAAGGTCTTTGATATTAGTGATGATGAAGTAGACTTGGTTATTAATGGTCGGAAGTCGCAAGCCCAACAAAAAATTGGTCGGATCGATCAACTCCGAGCCGGGATGGACGCCGTCAAGGCCGAGATCGACGAATGGAGGGGCAGGACGGACCGCGTAGCCTAAAAAAGGAGACTGCTCAGGCGCAACTGGCTTCCACCGAAGCCCAACTTCGAGCGCCAAAAGAAAAGGTAGATGTGCACGCCAAGAACATTGAAGAGCTCCAGTATCATCTAAGTTCGGCTGCCTCCGAGCGAGAAGTTATGGCCAAGGAGCTTGAAACGGCCAAGTCGATGGTCGTGGTGGTTAAAGTCGATTCCTACGAGATGGTGGCCCAGTATAAGGCCGATACCAAGGTGGCCCAGGACCGCTTAAGGGACATCGTTGAATATGAGAGGCGGTAGTCGCGAAAAGAGGCCCTCGAGGAAATTCATGCTCGGGGTTTCGATCTATCGGCCGAGATTGAAATCGCTAAGGGGCTTGAAGCCGAGGCCAAGAAATTGTCTTACCCCAAGGAAGAAGAAGAAGACTCTGAGGGTTCTGGTGGGTCCGGGGGTGAAGAAGACCAGGCTATTTAGATGCATTTGTAGAAGTTTTTTGCTTTTTTGTTTTTAGTACTTTGTGTACTTTTTTTTTTGTCAAGGCCAATTTGGCCTTTGTAAAGATTTTATGTTTATAATACAAGGCTTTCTTTTCCCTTCGGCAATTTTCAAGTTTTGCTTTACTTTGCTTTACTTTGCTTTATTTGTTATGTTTGCAAAGATTGAAATGCCTTAGCATGATCTAGTTAGATCATGTTCGGAGGTTCGAACAGGACTTGCCTTCGACATTATTTTGTTTAACGCATCGTGGGGGTTCGGTATGACCAGAAACTTTTTCCCAAAGTACTTTAGATTATAGTTTGTTGAGGGTAGCCTTTAGAACCGATTATGAAATTTTGAAGGCTTTGTTTTTTATTATGGGTCTCGGACGTCTCCGAGCCATTTTAGTATGGCTATAGCCTTTTTAGTTTGGGTGTTGTTCAATGGGCTCGTTACCCCAAGTTATTCGGGTTTTCCCAAGATAACAGTCCCCAAATGGGGATGGCCGTAGCCTTTAAGGTTCGGGTGTCCCCTAATAGGCCTTGTTCCCTCGGGCTTCGATAGCTCGAGCCGTCTGAGTTTGTTTTTGGATGGCAGTCCCTGATTGGGGGTGATCGTCTTAACCCGAATAAGGTAGCCCTTGGGCTCGATAGGTTTAGGGATCGTATGTAGGAGATTTCTTTAAAAAAAAAGATGTTTATCTGAGGTAGAGACTTTATTCTTGTGCGTAATAGTTACACATGCGTACACGCTTTATGCCATGGCTCAAGCAGTCTATGCGGGCACGGTTCATTTGAGAGTTGGCCCATACAGTAAATCCTATTGATCGAGCCGAGACCATTGAATCAAAAAGTTTCCTTCCTTGCTAAAGTTGTTATCCGAGGGTAATGCCCCCAGTGTTCATGGGACCAAGCAAAGATGTCTTCGTACTATTTCAGGAACTTGATGTACTCTTCTCTGTCGGATGGTGAAAGATGGACACTAACACCGGTCTCTTTAATTGTTTCCTAATCACTCAAAGATATTGTCTCAGTTTCCTCCAGGTTTGACTTGGGTTTGTTTCAAAATTCTCTACCTCTCTAACAATTTCCTCAGGTAGCATGTCATTTTTTTAATCCTCTAGTCGCTTATATCGTGTTGTGTGGTCTCATTACATGTCACAATTGCGGATTCAAGTGGAAAAGAAATATGTTTGCTGAAAATATTAAGATAATAAGATAAAATTAGTGGAAAAGAAAATGCTTCATTAATCAGAACACTTTAGTTGTCAATAATTTTTTTTTTAATAATTAGTACTAGTAGTTTATCTCAAAAATTCCATCTAAGGAAACTTATCTCAAAAATTCCATCTAAGGAAACTTCAAAGTTATGTGTTTTGGTGGATTCGCTCAATAACAATATAACATGTCTCCTTTTACCGAAAAGAAATTCCTTGTTTTGTCACTTTCTCTCAAAACAAATTACTTCCAGCATTTAATGAGTAAGGCTCTGTCGTATAAATTTAATTTGATTTTCTTTGACTTTTAAAGTATTTTTTCTAGAACCCTAAGAGTATTTAGTGTACTTTTCTTTTATGTAACTTCTTATATTTTAAGAAAGTATTTAAATATTAAGAAATTGATATATAAATTCACATAAAATTCTATATGCGTTAGCCCAATTAGTAAAAACTTATTTGCACCCAATTTTCACACTCAATCAATAGACACATGACACATGTTTATACATTTAACTTTTATCACTTAACTATGATTAATCATAATAAGTTGATATATTTTAGTGACAAGTAAATATATACCATCCTCATATTTCTGATCTGCAATTTATCTTAGATAAAAGGAGTACAATTTTTTCTATATTCTCTTTTTCTTGTTGTTCCATATTTGCTACCATCAAAATCAAAAATAGAATTAATTACAAAGTGAACTTTTTTAGATGACGTAAAAAATTGTTATAATTAAAAAATAAAACATATAAAATACATATCATGTATGATGCATGTAATATTTTATATATGAATTGAAGATGTTATTTGGTGAAACAAATTGTAGGTGCTGTTAAAAGTCAATCATTTCAAGCACATTTTCATTTCTCTTCAATATTCACAAAATTTAATCAACGTGTACCTAATCGAATAGACTAAAAAATATAGTTACTCAAAGGTGGATTAAACAATTCAATTATTGAAGTCTTGTCTATAACTAAAGATGTTCATAGATAAATCTAGTGAATTGTGTTAGAAAGACCTCATACAGGAAATGTGAGATGACTACATTTCATATACTTGATATTTATGATAATTATATACTCAGATAACAGTTTTGACGAAAAATATATACTAATAATAGTTACTCCTTAACATATAAAATATTAAACAGAAAATATAAAAATAAACTTTATGCACTAAACAGGTTAAATTATGAGAAAATTTAAAAAAATTATTTTTTTCACTTAAAACCCTTTCAAGCTACAATATGAGAACTATATTCTTTTTAGGCGGAATAGCCCGGTAGACTATTGTACTTGTTCCGATTTATCATCCCGGTCCTTGCATTCCATAGAGTTTCATCTAAACACTTATAGTTGCTAAGACACACTGTGAACAACTAATTTTTGACCACACTCAAATGTTATACTATTTTAGTAAAAATATTCTTTTTAGGCCTAATATTGATGTTTTAAGCTTTTATCTTACACTTAGTAGATTTTATTTAATTAAAGTAAATAAATAAAAAATAATAATACTCACATTCTTAAAGTGTATATATATGGAGTATCTTTTAATTAGAATTTAATAAGTAAACTATTATGTTTTCTTTGTATGATTTAAACTATAGTGTAAATATTGAGTTTTCTTATTTTTATAGTTTACTTTAAGTCTAAAAGCAGGCTGGTATGTGTGTGTGTGTGTGTGTGTATACACGTTACCATCTTTTATGTAAGATTTAGAAAATTAATCTAAAAAAAATCGAATTTTTTTATTAAAAATAAAACTTTGAAGCTAAAAAATCTTATTTTATTAAAATTAGCTAACTAATCCCAAATTTTTAGCCTAAAAATCCCATACTCCTACTCCCATATAATATCACATTTGACCAACCACTTCATCCACCTTATTTTATAAATAGACAAAAAAAAAAGAAAAAAAAAAGAAAAAGAAGTCAGAAAAGAAAGAAAGGGGGACGAAACAGAAAAGGAAAAAGGAACGAAATAGAGAACGGAAGGTCTAATTTCTTTTTTTTCTTTTTGTGCATTTTTATGTTATAACTTTGCTGTTGATTACTTGGCTTTGCAAATTGATTTTGTGGTTGATATATTAATTTGTATGCTAGTATATTCTTGGCAGAATAGTTGTTATACTTTGAATCACTTATTCTTGAACATAAGAAGTGAATTGATTTTGAGTGGTTTAGTTAAAAAAGTTGAAATTCAAGACGATCCTATTTTGAATAACAAGTGATTTGAACTTAAGAATGCTTTTGATTACTTTTTTTTTGTTTGATTTTATTCTATTAATGGTCGTGGGATCGGAACTTAAAGGTGCTGAATTGAAATTTGAGTATTACATCTTCACTACTTTATTTTATTTTTGACAGCTAGTAGCATGCTTAGGCCTACCACGACGGGACGTTCACGTAACATAATTACAGGTTCAAAAATTAAGATCAAAGTATGTGTTCGTTCGTATAACTTTGGCAAAACAATCTTAATAAATATATATATCTCGAATCTAAAAGAGACAAAATAATTGGAATACTCTAAAACACTAGAAAAACTTTAGATGTACTTTAAATATTAGCCCATGTGTTCGTACTTGAACCTTGGATTGATATGCTTGAATAATAAAAGGATCATGTGCGCATTTCGCGTCTCGATGCCTTTAGATTTAAAATAATCATGTTATACAAATAATCATGTTATAACCATGTGTACATTATGTATCTTGGTTTAACATTTAATTTCAAAGAAGTACCTTATGTGTGTTCTGCATCTTGGTGAACCCAACTAAAATATATATATATATATATATATATATATATATATATATATATATATATATATATATATATATATATATATATATATATATATATATATATATATATATATATATATATACACACACACAAAATTAATTGAGCGATAATAAATAAGCCATAATTAATAAAAAATGCAAGAATAGCTAAAAATTGATTTAAGCCCTACATTAGTCAATAAAGCGATCGTGCTGGAACCACGGGACCCGAGGGATGCTTTACACCTTTCCCTCGGTCAACAGAATTCCTTACTCAATCTTCCGTTTCGTAGACCATAAATTAGGAGTCAAATCTTCCTTTTGATAAGGGATTCAATAAAAGGTGACTTGGAACACCAAAACTCAATTCCAAGTGACGACTCTAAAAATAAATAATCCCTTTTCAAAACGTCACTTCAATTGAAAAAACTCTTCTAACTCAACCTCGTAATAGGGTTGCATGGCAAAAAAGAGGTATGACAGCTCTGGGGACTCTGCTGGGGACAATTAATAAGAATTCGAGCTTTGTATATTGACTCTTGTTTTGCTTTTATCATGTTTTGAATATTATTGTGTTTGAAAGCCTAATGTGCTATTTGTTGCTTATTTACCGCTTTAATATTTATTTGAACTGTGATATAAATTGTATCCTCTCCTCGCACCCCTCTGAGTCTTCTTATAGGTAGTTATGTTGTGTTTGCTTACCAGCATCACAAAAATTTCTGTCTTAAGATAAAGCCAGTTAGCCTATCAGTTTCTGGTGAAGGATTTAGTCACACATGATTAGGCGGGAGAGCCGTTAGCTAGCCAGTGCTGTTCTACTACTGGTGATGCTTGACGCTCCTCAGCTCGGGTTGTCCGCCCGGGTAAGCCAAGTCTAGATACCATCTCCTTTAAGATTTGTAAACTTAGAAGAACAAGCCACAAGCAATGAATATCCCTAGTAGGCTACGTTTTATTTGCATCA
>MDKI01288912.1:0-46790 GCA_005239505.1 Nicotiana paniculata
GTTGGGATGATCATTTACCGCTTATCAAATTTGCTTACAATAACAGCTTTCACGCTAGTATTAAGATGGCCCCATTTGAGGCATTGTACGGAAAGAGGTGTAGATCTCTGATTGGGTGGTTCGAGGTTGGTGAAGCAGAATTGTTAGGGCCAGATCTTGTGCACCAAGCATTGGAAAAAGTCATAGGCATTCGGGAGAGGATGAAAGCTACTCAGAGCCGTCAAAAATCCTATGCGGACGTTCGTCGAAGAGAATTGGGATTCCGAGTAGATGATTGGGTATTCTTGAAGGTATCTCCCATGAAGGGAGTGATGCAGTTTGGGAAGAAAGGGATATTGAGCACAAGGTATGTCGGGCCATATCGGATTGCTCAAAGGATAGGACAAGTGGCTTATAGGTTGGAATTACCCCCTGAATTGTCATTAGTGCACCCGGTGTTCCACGTGTCCATGTTGAAGAAAGTGGTTGGCGATCCATCAGCCATCTTGCCAGTTGAGACTATTGAGGTTAATGAAGAATTATCGTATGAAGAGGTTCCGGTTGCTATTCATGATAGACAAGCCCGTAGATTGAGGAACAAAGAAATTTCTTCAGTTAAAGTATTGTGGCGAAGTCAGCACATTGAGGAAGCCACGTGGGAAGCGGAGAATATGATGAAAGAAAAATATCCCCATTTGTTTGAATAAGTGTAGTTGTGTTTGTCAGAACTGTCATCTCTAAGCAAATTATATTTTATGTTCGGTTTCGTTCATAAGCACCCCATCTTCCCCTAATTGCCTTATTGTTGTAATTTCCCAATGTGTGCTAAAACTGAACCCACTGTTCTATTTGGGTAGTGCGCAACCCTTGAGGTAAATGAACGTTTTGTGGAACGTATGTGTTAGGCAAGTGATTAATAGTAGTGTAGGTTGGTAATGATTAATTGAAATGGATATAGTATATTGAGGTGATTGGGTTGTATGGGACTCATTAAAACGACCATGTTATGTGCAAAAATGTGAATCATGTGCAAAATTGTAGTATAAGAAGAAAGAACTATGTGTAGTTGACAAAATGATTGAATATTTGCAAATTGTTGAGGTAACAGTTGTGTGTGAGTTATTGGGTGATTAAAATTGTGTAATGGTTCTTGGAAATGTGTTTCGAGGGCTCTCTTACAGGTAGATAGGTCTAATTACAATGGGAACTCTGAAGAAATTTTTTTTTCTGATATATTGGAGTTAGTGAAAATCTGGAAGTAGCATATCATCCTTTCAAAACTAAACGATTTCCAAAACCCTCATTCGAGGACGAATGATTTTTAAGGCGGGGAGGATGTAAAGACCCGTAAAATTTTCTCGTTTTAAAATAATGCCAGAATGAGTAAAAATTACCCCGAGACTTAAAGAATAAAATTTTCCAGAAAGTAGGTGTTATGCGACGCACTATGCGATCGCATAATGTGTATGCGGACCGCATAATGGTCGCATACACGGGCAGATTAGTGCCCCATTTGAGGTCAACTATGCGGTCCAATATGCGATCGCATTTCAGTTCTGTGGATCGCATAGCTGTCGCATTGTTGCCTTTGATTTTGGGAGGGAAGTTGTGTGACGCATTATGCGATCGCATAACGTGTATGCGGACCGCACAACGGTCGCATACCTGGGCAGTGCATTTTGAATTTTGGCCCATCTTGAGGGCCATTATGCGGTCGATTCTGCGGACCGCATGTCAGGAATGCGACCACATTCCTGACCGCATTCCTGACCGGATTCTTGTGTCGGGCCCTATTTTTCTATTTATTTTTAAAACCGACCCCAGTTCATTAAAACACCCCTCCCCTTCATTTTTAACCATTTTCTTATATATTAGAGAGAGGAAAGAGTGGGTTCTAGAGAGAGAAACTCCCAACTTCATCAAAATTGGGCTTCCTTAATCACTGAAGCTTGGAACTAATCAAGTAGGACACAAATTTCGTCACTCTAAGAGGTAAGCTTCTACCTCATTAACCTTAATTTCCAGATTTTTGTTAAAATGAAACATGGGTAGGATAGTTCACAAAGATGGGGTTAAGCATCTTGCATGCATGTACCCAATTTATCATAATCTAGTAAAGGAAAATAAGTTGGAGTAACCTTTCATTAAAAAGGGGTTATTTAATCTAAAGGAACACCTAGTGTTTGATAGAAAGCTCAAATGAGTTCGAGACATGTTCATGACTCCTGATTCTATGTTTAAATGTGCCGCATTGTGAATTAGATTGAAGGTGCTAGAAGGTCCGGTGATTTGAGATAGAAATTAAGGAAAAATCCCGATTCGAGATATGTATGGCTAACATTAACCTTTGTAGAATCCTCTTGTTGGGTCCGAGCATACGGCATGTGTGCGTTGTTTGAACTATGTGAATTGATTGTTCAAATGTGTTGAGACGTAAGATTCTATTCTCTGATTGTCCTACTTGATTGTCATATTACCGTGCTATATGAGGTTGTGAAAAGTGTTTTGATGTGTCTATCGTATTATGTGCAAAGCTCATAAATGCTCGAGGGTATCGATATAAAAGTATGTGTTAATGAAGGAAAGATTGTTGATGTGCCCAAGTGTGGGAACATATATAATGGCTAAAAGCCGTGCGCGGAAAGTAATGAAAAAAGGGTATTGTGAAATGATGTAAATGAGTTGAACGATTATAGCAACACCGTGTACATGAATTACTGCTTGGTGAGAATTATGGTGCCTTGGGCTCAAATAAATAAATTGTTAATATAAACTTGTGTTCCTTGAAATGATGATTCTTGTGATGTAATGCTTTGTGGTTGTTGTTGTGAATTTAAATTGTCAGGCGGGGTCGGGTTGCGCGCCGTAACACGAAGTAATAAGGTTGATGGGTTGTGGTGATAAGGGTGGCCGAGGTAATAAGGGTGGAATGTGATCATTATCACTACTGAAATGAAAATCTATGAGCTCTCGAACATGATGATGTTGAAAGGAGAAAAGGAGAGATTGTGAAACTTGTTTGATTTTGGTTGTTTCTTTCCACGTGCATTGATTAATTGGTTCTATTACTGTCTCTTAATTGTGTACTGCTTGGTTTTACTTGGGATAAAGTTTGTTCATACATACTAGTACCATTCCACAGTACTAACGTCCCTTTTGTCGGGGGTGCTACATTTTCTTATATGAATGTAGGTGGTTCTACAGCAGGTAATTCAGCCCACCGTCAGTAGTGCTTCCTCTCCTTTCCGTCAGCTGTTCTGGTGAGCCCCACTTCCTCCCGGGGCCACGTGTGGCTCATGTCGCCTTATGTTGAGTTTATGGTGTAGTGTAAGGTATAGTCGGGGCCTTGTTACAGGCAAGTAGTATATAAACCCCTTTTGTATTCGTAGAGGCTCCGTAGACACAATGTGGGTAATGTATACATGTATTTTGGGTATTAAGCGTACAGTTCGGAATCGTGGTCCACGTTGGTAAATGTTGTCTGTATTTCGTAAGTAATTGGCATCCTATGTTGGGAATGATAAAAAGTAGAAATGAATTCAAGCCGTAAGTTTATGCTTAGGTTATAAACGACTATTTCACATGAATAATGTATATTGAAATCGCGGGGTAACGCGTGGGATAGGAAAGGCAAATCAGGTTTGCTAGGCCAGGATCACTCGGTTGAGTGCCCGTCGCGTCCCTGGACTTTGGGTCATGACACTAAGATTATTGGCAGGATCACATGTACAACACGTAAGGAATGCTAGTGGGTCCTAGACTACCCGGACATAAGTATAATAGTAGCGACGCATGGACCCTCGTCACTTCGTGCATATGTAGCCCCCACAAATAGTAGCACATATTTAATTAGTTCACCTATGGGGACAATTCCCCCTCACAAGGTTAGAAAGGAGACTTACCTCGCTCCGAAATTCCATAACCGGCTTCCAAGCCCTTCCGACGACTCCAATGGACGCACAACGCCCCAAAACTATCCAAATAACGACAACCAATGAAAATATACTCTAATATTTGTTAACAATTCAAATTATATAAACTCCCATCTCTGCTTAAGGAATTGACAAAAATTCCCTTGGGCCCACGTGCCCGGAATCCGAAATTTCTCGAAGATAAACTCTACCCATAGCCTTACTAGCTCAAATATACAATTTACTCTAAATTACATGCTCAAATTCGTGGTAAACAATCCAAATTACAGTTTCTTGGTTTTTCCTCCAAAATCCCAATTTCCTACTAATTTCCATGTCTAATTCCATGCATAAACCTTGTATTTAACTTTAAAACATGAAGAAAATACTTACCTAGTAATGCATGGTGAAAATCCCTCTTGAAGCTCCTCAAAGTCGTCCAAACCAAAGAAAAATGGGAGAAAATGAGCCAAGAATCTCGGTTTTAAAACATTCTGCCCAGGTCTATTTTCGCACCTGCGCTCCCGTAGGTGCGCCCAGACTCCTGCACCTGCGGCTTCCTCAACTCCAGCAAAAACTCGCACCTGCGCCCTATAGTCCGCATCTGAGCCTTCGCAGGTGCGGAAATTACATCGCACCTACGCTCCCATCCAATCCACTAAAATCTTGCACCTGCGGCGCCAAAGCCGCACTTGCGGCTCCGCACCTGTGGCCAAATCCTCGCAGGTGCGGTCACACCAGATGACAGCAATCTCAACACTTCTTCAAACTCCAAACTGACTCGTTAACCACGCAGAATCCACCCGAGGCCCCCGTGACCATGTCCAATTACACCAACCTGTTCCAAAACATAATACGGACTTGCTCGAGGCCTCAAATCACATCAAACAACGCCGAAATGACGAATCGCACTAAAATTCAAACTTTAAGAACTTGAAATTCCAAACTTCCACATCCGATGCCGAAACCTATCAAATCACGTCCGATTGACCTCAAATTTTGCATGCAAGTCATATTCGACATTACGGACCTGCTCCGACTTCCGGAATCGCATTCGATTGACCTCAAAATTTTCACTTCGGTCAGATTTCTCAAAAACCTTCAAATTCCTATCTTTAGCCAAATGACTGCAAAATGACCTACGGACATCCGAATCCACTTCTGATCGCGCTCCCAACTCCAGAATCACCGTACAAAGCTATTCCCTGACTCAGAATCCCAAACGGACATCTATAGCACTAAAATGCCTTACAGCCCAAACTTATGAAATTCTTCTAAAATGATATCTTCCATAATATGCGCCGAAACGCTCCCGGGTTATCCAAGCCCGATCCGGACATACGCCCAAATCTGAAATCATCATATGAACCTGCAGGAACCTTCAAATCCTGATTCGGAGGTCGCTTACTCAAAATTCCAATCTTAGTCAATTTCTCCAACTTAAGGCTTCTGAAATGAGAATTTTCTTTCCAATTTTACTACGAACATCCCGAAATTCAACTCCGACCATGCCTACGAGTCATATTACCTGAAATGGAGCTGCTCATGACTTTAAATCGCTGAACGACGTGCTAGAGCTCAAAACGACCAGTCGGGTCGTTACATTCACATTATTCACTTTCTTTTTGCTTTTTTCTTTTGTTCTTTCTTTGTTTTTCTTTGTATTTCCTTTGTTTTCATTTCTTTTCTTTTTTTGTTCCTTGATACCACTTTCAAACTCCTCGTTCCTCCAAACATATATTTTAGCCAATTGTTTCTCAAGAGTGATAAGGAAAGCTCGGTTGCCAAGAGCGGGTCACTACAAAATGGGTAAAGGCTTGTAATGGGGTAATCAAATGAGAAAGGTCTTAGGATCAAATGGATTGACTGTAATAACCTAAAATTTCAAAAGTGATCTTTAAGTTATCTCGTTGACTATAATCTTTTCTCTTTAATAAATTATGTATACATGTATATATAGAGAGTGAGATAGGTCAAAATAACAAATTTTTATTTTTGTACACAAAGATATATGCAGTTATTGTATTTAATTATTTATATGACTATAATTGTGTGTATTAAGAATAGGATATTTATTTAGAATAGTAATTAGAGGAGTAATAAGTAAAGTTAAGGTTACATTGGGTTAAAAACTGGTGGGCCAATTGTAAAGCTAAACGAATGGATATTTAGTATATAATAATAAAAGTTAAGCAGGCCGAGCCCGCCATTCATTCTATGGGAAACTTACACAAATGTTCCAAATAAGTTTAAACTTACTAACCTGTAGCCATTAGTCATAGACTTATCAAAACTAGCAAAGTACAAATAAAAATCGAAAAACCAAATAAACAAGGTTCTTTCTCTCAAAGAATCACATGAGAAAATCACCTTCCATATTTTTAGGCGGCTTAGCAACATTAGATGCAAGACGGAAAGAACATTTCATGGATGAGTTAGCAAATAAGGTGATGAATTACCAAAAAAAATACAATATTCCAAAAATCTAAGCAAAAAAAGAACTTTTTCAATGGGTATAGTTGAAATTCATTGAAAACATATAGATAAGTAAATATAAAAAATTTGAGAAAGATTGGAAGTAATATGGACTGGTTTTGTATCAAAATTCGTAATTAAATCGAGTTCAAAAAATTCTTCTGCGACACATGTATCATGCATGTATCTCACATACAGGTATACATGGATATACATGTGATGCACAATTGATACATATATGGTACACAAATGTCATGACCCCAAATCCTAACCGGCCGTGATGGCGCCTATCGTGGAACTAGGCTAGCCGACTATCGCATGTTCGCAATTTCTTTTGAAAATCCCATTCAAGTTTCAAGCATTTCATAAAAATATACAGAAAATTTCTTAATATAATAGGCCAATATTATACAATACTGCCATCCCCCAAAACCCGGAGCCACCATGTCATGAGAATCTAGAGAAATAAGCCAAAATAAACTGTTAAAATACAAAACCTTCGAATCAAAGCTAAATACAACAAGAAGGGAAAACAGAGATGCTATGAACGCTGAACAACTACCTCTATATCCCACAGATCCGGCTCCGCTGCGGAATAAAGGCTAATGCTCGATATCTGCTCCTGAATCTGCACGCAGAGGTGAAGGGAGTAATGTGAGTACGCCAACTCAGTTGTAATGAAAATAAATCAAGTCTAAGTAGCAAGGAAACACATAAAAATCCATGCCATCAAGTCATAATATACACAACCTTACTTTCCAACAGTATAACATAGATATACGAAATCATCATGCCTTAAAATCAACTTCAGAAAAAGTCCTTTAAAGAATGCACATTTTTAACAACTTTAAAACAAGGAATTGGTATGCAAATAAATGTAGTAGAATCATAAGTAGCCCCTCGGGCAAAAACATGTAACATAATTAGCCCCTCGGGCATGCCTCACAATCACTCAGCAACTCACAATCACTCAGCACCTCACAGTCACTCATGCCTCCCAATCACTCGTCACTCGGCACTCGGTGCGCTCACTGGGGGTGTGTACAGACTCCGAACGGGATCCTTCAGCCCAAGCGCTAATATCACTCGGCACCTCACCATCACTCTTGGCCCTTGGCCACACTCGGTAGAACCACTCAAAAGGCCCCTCGGGCGAATTAGTAAAATAGGGTACTCGACTCAAAACATCATTTTAATACTCATGTAGTTTAAATCAGGCTGAGTTTTGAAAAGCAGTATGCACAATGATGCTGAGTGAAATTATCAACAAATAGTGAGGAAAACAACAGTAAAAAGCCCTCAAAGGGTCTAACAGATCGGCACGAGGCCCCAAACACGGCTTACAGCCCAAATATTTCACAAATCTTTAGAACATAATTTAACATAAGGTTTTGAGTAAATATGCAACTCATTAGTTGCCGCGGAGAGGACCTAGTCCAATCCAAAAATCAGTACGCGCCACATACTCGTCATCCGACATGTGCGCCTTTCTAAAATCAGTGAGGAAATATGTAGTCCGGGGTTCCATACCCTCAGGACAATATTTATAACCATTACTTACCTGTATCGGGCCACAACACTAGTCCGCAATTTTCTTACCCCTCGAATTGGCTCCCTATTGCTCCGAATCTAGCCAAAACCAGTTTAACATCATCAATATAAAACCAAGGAACGCAACCCAATCGAAAACTATCAAATTACACAAAAATCTCGAAATTCGGCCAAACCCGAGCCCCGGGCTCACGTCTCAGAATTCAATAATTTTTACATCATTAAAATCCTCGTCCTCCCACAATTCTATACATACCAAGAACACTAAAATCGGACCACAATTGTTCACTCAAATCCTCAAAAGAAAAATCCCATTCCCATGCACCCTTCTTCCCCAATTTTGGGTTCAATTCCTAAAATTGCATGGTGAAAATCAAGACAAATTCATGAAATTGAACCAAAGATGGTTGAAGAATACTTACCACAAGAACCCTACTGAAAAGCTCGTCCAAAATGTCCTCCTCCCGAGCTCTCAAATGGAAAAACAAGCTATGGCCAAGAACCCCTGAAATAGAACTTAAAACTGACTGCCAAGGCCTTTTCTTCACTGCGATTGCGGAAGCTCCCACGCGATCGCGAAGAACAAATCTGCTGCCCCATCAAATTACCCTATGCGATCACAGACATCTACACGCGATCGCGATTCATCAGAACATAAACCCACGCGATCGCAAACCACTCTACGCGATCGCGAAGAACAAATCTGCTGCCCCATCAAATTACCCTATGCGATCACAGACATCTACACGCGATCGCGATTCATCAGAACATAAACCCACGCGATCGCAAACCACTCTACGCGATCGCGAAGAACAACGGCTAAACTTACTCACGCGCCCCTCTAACTCTACGCGAATGCAAACAACACCACACGATCTCACTGACCAACCACCACATACTCACGCGATCGCGACCTCCACCACGCAATCGAGTATAACAAAAATCCTGCCTCACAATTTAACCCTACACTATCGCAAACATCCTCACACGATCACGTAGAAGGAAACCAGAACCTCACACCAGCAAAAATCTTCCCAAATTTCAAGCCAAAAGTTGGTTGAGCCAAACATACCAACATATCCCATAACATCATTCAAAATTACTCGAGCCTTCGAAACACTAAAACAACGCAACACCACCAAAATCGCATCAAATTCAAGCCTATGAACTTTGCAACTTCCAAATTTCGCCAACTACGCCGAAACCAACCGAAACACCTCCGATTGACCTAAAATTTTGCAGACATATACAAAATGATATGAAGAACCAGTTCCAACTTTCAGAATTCCATTCCGACCCCGATAGCCTATTTTTCACTGCCGACCGGAAATCGCCAAAAACTAACTTTCGCCAATTCAAGCCTAATTCTACACCGGACACCACAAAAATATTCTGAACACACTCCTAAGTCCAAAATCACCTAACGAAGCTATCCGAACCATAAAATCCGCATTCTGAGGTCGTTCACCCAAAGGTCAACTCTCGGTTGACTTTCTCAACTATTAGTCTACTTTAAAGGCTAAATGCCTAAACTCTCACCATAACCATTCCGGACCCAAACCAACTGACCCAACGCATCAAAAACAGGATAGCGATATGTAACAAATGCAGATATGGGGGAAACGGGGTATGTCGCACGGAACGACTGGCCGGGTCGTTACATCCTCCCCCCCTTAAACAAACGTTCGTCCTCGAACGGGTCTAGAAACATACCTGGAGCCCCAAATAAGTGAGGATATTTGTCCCGCATCTCGCGCTCGGTCTCCCAGGTGGCATCCTCCACCGACTGCTCTCTCCACTGAAACTATATCCTTAGACCTCAGCTTCCTGACCTGTCGACCCAAAATAGCCACTGGCTCTACCTCATATGACATATCACCCTCGAGTTGAATTGTGCTGAAGTCCAAAACATGGGAAGGGTCACCAACATACTTCCGGAGCATTGAAACATGGAATACTGGATGAATACTTGATAAACTGGGAGGCATAGCAAGCCTATAAGACACCTCCCCAATCCTCTGAAGCACCTCAAATGGCCCAATTAACCTGGGACTCAGCTTCCCTCTCTTTCCGAATCTCATAGCACCCTTCATGGGTGACATCTTCAGCAACACCTTATCCCCAACCATGAAGGACACATCTTGGAACTTCCGGTC
This sequence comes from Nicotiana paniculata, assembly GCA_005239505.1. Taxonomy (NCBI): domain Eukaryota; kingdom Viridiplantae; phylum Streptophyta; class Magnoliopsida; order Solanales; family Solanaceae; genus Nicotiana; species Nicotiana paniculata. The sequence continues at coordinate 10,073 of MDKI01288912.1, forward strand.
CGCATAACTCTTCTGCCTAGATTGCACTGTGTGAAGCCTCTCCTGAATCAACTTTGCCTTACAGAAAGCATCCTGAACCAAGTCTCTGCCCAATAGCCTAGCCTCGCCCGACTCGAATCAACCAACTAGAGATCTGCACCTCCTACTATATAAAGCCTCATACGGAGCCATCCGGATACTCGACTGATAGTTGTTATTATACGTAAACTCTGCTAGTGGCAGAAACTGATCCCATGAACCACCAAAGTCAATCACATAAGCATGCAACATATCTTTCAAAATTTAAATGCTGCGCTCCGACTGCCTGTCGATATGAGGATGAAACATTGTGCTCAACTCAACCTGAGTACCCAACTCTCTCTGCACGGCTCTCCAAAACTGAGATGTGAACTGAGTGCCTCTGTCGGAAATGATAGAAATTGGAACCCCATGCAATCTGACAATCTCCCTGATATAAATCTCACCTAACCTCTCTGAAGAATAATTAGTACCAATAGGAATGAAGTGCGCGGACTTGGTCAGCCGATCCACAATAACCCATATAGCATCAAACCACCTCAAAGTCCGTGGGAGTCCAACTACGAAGTCCATGGTGATCCTCTCCCACTTCCACTCCGGAATATCAAACCTCTGAAGTAGTCCACCTGGTCTCTGGTGCTCGTACTTGACCTACTGACAGTTTAGACACCGAGCCACAAACTCCACAATGTCCTTCTTCATTCTCCTCCACCAATATTGCTGCCTCAAATCCTGATACATCTTCGCGGCACTCGGGTGGATGGAATACCGCGAATTATGAGCCTCAGCTAGAATCAAATCTCGAAGCCCATCTACATTGGGCACGCAAATCCGGCCCTGCATCCTCATGACCCCATCATCACAAATAACCACATCCATGGCATCACCGCTACGTACCTTGTCCTGAAGAACAAGCAAATGTGGATCATCATACTGTCGTGCTCTAATCTGATCGTAAAGAGAAGACCTGGAGGCTACACAAGCCAACACTCGCGGGGGCTCTGATAGATCTAATCACACAAACCGACCTACTAAGGCCTGAACATCAAGGGCTAATGGCCGATCTGCTACTGGAAGGTAGGCTAGACTCCTCAAACTCTCTACTCTGCGACTCAAGGCATCGGCCACTACATTGGCCTTCCCCGGGTGATATAAGATAGTGAGGTCATAATCCTTGAGGAGCTCTAACCATCCCCTCTGACGCAAATTCAAGTCCTTCTGCCTCAGCAAATACTTCAAACTGCGATGATCAGTGAAAATCTCACACTGCACTACGTACAAATAATGCCGCCAAATCTTCAAAGTATGAACAATGGCAGCTAAAGCAATAAAAGGGAATCCCTCTACGAAGCATCGGTAATATCCCGCCAAACCAAGGAAACTTCTAATCTCTGTAGCTGAGGACGGTCTGGGCAAACTCTGCACCCCCTCTATCTTCTTTGGATCAACCTGAATCCCGTCACTAGACACCACGTGCTCCAAGAAAGCTACCGAACCAAGCCAAAACTCACACTTGGAGAATTTCGCATAAAACTTATCCTCTCTCAACCTCCGTAACACTTTTCTCAAAGGCTGAGCATGCTCTTCCTGACTACGAGAATAAACCAGGATGTCATCAATGAACACAATAACAAAGGAATCAAGATAAGGCTGAAACACGTTGTTCAGCAATTGCATGAACGCAGCTGGGGCATTATTCAGCCCAAACAACATAACCAAGAACTCATAATGACCATATCTGGTCCTGAAAGCAGTCTTCGGAATATCATAATCCCGAATCTTTAACTGATGATACCCAGATCTCAAATCAATCTTGGAAAACACTCTGGCTCCCTGAAGCTGGACAAACAAATCATCAATGCGGGGCAAGGGATACCGGTTCTTCACCGTAACCCTATTCAACTGCCGATAGTCAATATGCATATGCATGGACCCATCCTCCTTCTTTACGAACAACACCGGTGCACCCTAAGGTGACACACTAGGCCGAATGAACCCCTTATCCAGGAGCTCCTGAAGCTGCTCCTTCAATTTCATTAGCTCCATTGGTGCCATACTATAAGGTGGAATAGAAATAGGCTGAGTACCTGACACCAAGTCAATACCAAAATCAATATCCCTATCAGGTGGCATCCCTGGCAGGTCTGCAGGAAAAATATCCGGAAAATCACGGACCACAAAAACTGTATCGATAGCGGGAGTCTCACAATTGACATCCCTCACGAAGGGCAAATACGATAAACACCCTTTCTCAACCATGCGCTAAGCCTTCAGGTAGGAAATCACCCTGCTAGAGCATATACTCGGAAGAACCTCTCCACTCAACCCTCGGACACCCCAGAATAGCTAAGGTCACGGTCTTAGCGTGACAATCAAGAACAGCATGTCACGGAGACAACCAATCCATGCCCAATATCATGTCAAAATCGACCATGCTGAGTAACAGTAGGTCCACTCGGGTCTCTAGATCCCCAATAGACATCATGCATGACCGATACAGACGGTCCACAATAACAGTATCACCCACCAGAGTCGACACATGAACATAGGTGACTAGAGACTCACGGGGCACACCCACAAAACCGGCAAAATATGATGAAACATAGGATATGTGGAACCATGGTCAAATAAAGACAAGGCATCACGACAATAGACGAAAACAATACATGCAATCACGGCATTTGAGGCTATAGCATCCGGCCTGGCTGGAAATGCATACATGCGAGCCTGACCTCCCCCTGCTCGACCTCCCCATCTAGGGCGGCCTCTGGCTGACTGACCACCGCCCCTAACTGCCTGGGCGGTTGGTGAAGTGACTGGAGCTGAAGTCGTGGTCTGGCCCCTCTGCTGAGAAGATCCACCAGACCGGTGGGGACATTGCCTCCACCCCGTGCCCAAACTCTCCACACTCAAAACAACTCCCTGGAGCTGGAGGCCGGGACTGATAGAATCCCCCAGTACCCGTACAACCACTGGACGACTCCTGCATAGAAGAACCCTGAACTGGAGGTGTTGGAGCTGCAGTCTGAGCTGGGAGGGTGACAAATGAAGTACGGCTTGACTGAGAACCATGGGGACCCTCCCCCGAGGAGGCACCACTATATGCTGGACGGCCTGACTGAGGAGGCCTGAATGAACGGCCCCTACCCTACTGAAACTGTACCCTGAAGGGAGCACCACTTGAATTGCCTGAACCACGAGGCCTTTTGACCTCCATCTCCTCCCGCTCCTGGCGGCGAACAGACTCAATATCTCGAGCTATGTCAACAACCTGCTCGAATGAAGCATCCGATACACTCTCCCGAGTCATAAATAACCGAAGTTGATAAGAAAGACCATCTACAAACCCCCTCACCCTCTCCCTATCAGTAGGGATAATCTCAGAAGCATGCCTAGCCAACTCGGAGAACCTCATCTCGTACTGTATAACTGATAACTCTCCCTAACGCAGTTGCTCAAACTGCCTGCGCTGCTCCTCTCTGTGGGATTGAGGAACATACTTCTCCAAAAAGATCGTGGAGAACTGCTGCCAGGTAAGGGGTACTGAACCAACCGGTCTACGCCTCTCGAATGACTCCCACCAGGTAAAGGCAGCACCCACAAACTGAAATATAACAAATGAGACCCCACTGGTCTCCAAAATACCTGCGGTACGCAGTATCCTCTAGCACCTATCTAGAAATCCCTGGGCATCCTCGCCCTCCGTACCGCTGAAAGTTGGAGGCTGAAGTCTGTTGAATCTCTCCAACCTGCGCTGCTCGTCCTCAGGCATAGCAGGGACCACATAAAATATTGGACCAGAACAACTAGCTGAGCTGGGGCTGCTCCCGATGCCGGATTACCCTGTGCACCCTGCTCAGGTGCCCGGGCAGCTGGAGTCAGATTGCCTCCCCCGGCCTCAGTTGTGGTGGCATTAGAAGACATGGCAACGGCCTGAGCCAAACCGGTGCATATTGTCAATATCTGAGACAGGGTCTCCTGAATACCCGGAATAACGATTGGCACTGCTGGTGCGTGAGCCTGTCCCGCTGGGACACCATCGGCGGGAACCTGATCATGATCGACAGGGGGGTCCTGAGGCACTGCCCCGACTGCTGCGTGGGCTGGCCCCCTACCTCTACCATGGCCTCGACCGCGGCCTGGACATCTCGCTGGTCTAGCCGGTGACTGGTCACTCTGATCAGTATGGCGTGTCCTCACCATCTGTTAGAGAATGAAACAACGTAAGTTCAGATTTCAAGAATCAATAGATCAGCACGAAAGAGTTCAAGAAAGATAGAAATGTTTTCCTAAGAGTTCGACAGCCTCTCGAAGATAAGTACAGACATCTCCGTACCGATCCGCAAGACTCTACTAAACCTGCTCATGACCGTTGAGTCCTATGTAACCTAGGGCTCTGATACCAAACTGTCACGACCCCAAATCCTAACCGGCCGTGATGGCGCCTATCGTGGAACTAGGCTAGCCGACTACCGTATGTTCGCAATTTCTTTTGAAAATCCCATTCAAGTTTCAAGCATTTCATAAAAATATATAGAAAATTTCTTAATATAATAGGCCAATATTATACAATACTACCATCCCCCAAAACCTGGAGCCAACATGTCATGAGCATCTAGAGAAATAAGCCAAAATAAACTATTATAATACAAAACCTTTGAATCAAAACTAAATACAACAAGAAGGGAAAACAGAGATGCTGCGAAGGTTGAACAACGACCTCTATATCCCACAGATCCGGCTCCACTGCGGAATAAAGGCTAATACTCGATATCTGCTCCTGAATCTACACACAGAGGTGCAGGGAGTAATGTGAGTACGCCAACTCAGTAGTAATGAAAATAAATCAAGTCTAAGTAGCAAGGAAACACATAAAAATCCATGCCATCAAGTCGCAATATACACAGCCTTACTTTCCAATAGTATAACATAGATATACGAAATCATCATGCCTTAAAATCAACTTAAAAAAAAGTCCTTTAAAGAATGAACATTTTTAACAACTTTAAAACAAGGATTTTGTATGCAAATGAATGTAGTAGAATCATAAGTAGCCCCTCGGGCAAAAACATGTATCATAATCAGCCCATCGGGCATGCCTCACAATCACTCAGCACATCACAATCACACAGCACCTCACAGTCACTCATGCCTCCCAATCACTCGTCACTAGGCACTCGGTGCGCTCACTAGGGGTGTGTACAGACTTCGGAGGGGCTCCTTCAGCCCAAGCGCTAATATCACTCAACACCTCACCATCACTCTTGGCCCTCGGCCACACTCAGTAGAACCACTTAAAAGGCCCCTCGGGCGAATCAGTAAAACAGGGTACTCGACCCAAAACATCATTTTAATGCTCATGTAGTGTAAATCAGGTTGAGTTTCGAAAAGCAGTATGCACAATGATGCTGAGTGAAATTGTCAACAAATAGTGAGGAAAACAACAGTAAAAAGCCCTCAAAGGGTCTAACAGATCGGCACGAGGCCCCAAACACGGCTTATAGCCCAAATATTTCACAAATCTTTAGAACATAATTTAACATAAGGTTTTGAGTAAATATGCAACTCATTAGTTGTCGCGGAGAGGATCTAGTCCAATCCAAAAATAAGTACGCGCCACATACTCGTCATTCGACATGTGCGCCTTTCTAAAATCAGTGAGGAAATATGTAGTCTGGGGTTCCATACCCTCAGGACAAGATTTATAACCATTACCTACCTCTACCGGGCCACAACACTAGTCCGCAATTCTCTTTCCCCTCGAATTGGCTCATGCGTGCTCCGAATCTAGCCAAAACCAGTTTAACATCATCAATATATAACCAAGGAACGCAACCCAATCGAAAACTATCAAATTACACAAAAAAGCTCGAAATTCGGCCAAACCCGAGCCCCAGGCCCATATCTCATAATTCGATAATTTTTATATCATTAGAATCCTCGTCCTCCCACGATTCTATACATACCAAGAACACTAAAATCGGACCACAATTTCCCACTCAAATCCTCAAATGAAAATTCCCATTCCCATGCACCCTTCTTCCCCAATTTTGGATTTAATTCCTACAAATTGCATGGTGAAAATCAAGACAAATTCATGAAATTGAACCAAAGATGGTTGAAGAATACTTACCACAAGAACCCTACTGAAAAACTCGTCCAAAATGTCCTCCTCCCGATCTCTCAAATGGAAAAACAAGTTATGGCCAAGAACCCCCGAAATAGAACTTAAAACTGACTGCTCAGGCCTTTTCTTCACTGCGATCGCGGAAGCTCCCACGCGATCGCGAAGAACAAATCTGCTGCCCCATCAAATTACCCTACACGATCGCAGACATCTACACGCGATCGCGATTCATCATAACATAAACCTAGGTGATCGTAAACAACTCTATGCGATCGCAAAGAGCAAAGGCTCAACTCACTCACGCGTCCCTCTAACTCTACGCGAATGCAAACAACACCACGCGATCGCACTGACCAACCACCACATACTCACGCGATCGCGATAGCGACCTCCACCACGCGATCGCGTATAACAAAAATCCTGCCTCACAATTTAACCCTACATGATCGCAAACATCCTCACGCGATCGCGTATAAGGAAACCAGAACCTCACACCAGCAGAAATCTGCCAAGATTTCAAGCCAAAAGTTGGTCCGTTAACCACCCGAAACACACCCGATGCCCTCGAGACCTCAACCAAATATACCAACATATCCCATAACATCATTCAAACTTATTCGAGCCTTCGAAACACCAAAAAACAACGCAACTACACCAAAATCGCATCAAATTCAAGCCAATGAACTTTGAAACTTCCAAATTTCGCTAACTACGCCGAAACCAACCGAAACACCTCCGATTGACCTGAAATTTTGCAAAAATATCCAAAATGACATTACGAACCTGTTCCAACTTCCGGAATTCCATTCCGACCCCGATAGCCTATTTTTCACTGCCGACCAGAAATCGCCAAAAACTAACTTTCGCCAATTCAAGCCTAATTCTACACCGGACATCACAAAAATATTCTGAACACACTCCTAAGTTCCAAATCACCTGACGAAGCTATTCGAGCCATAAAATCCACAATCTGAGGTCGTTCAGCAAAAGGTTAACTCTCGGTTGACTTTCTCAACTATTAGGCTATTTTAAAGGCTAAATGCCTAAACTCTCACCATAACCATTCCGGGCCCAAACCAACTGACCCAACACATCAAAAACAGGATAGCGATATATAACAAATGCATATATGGGGAAACGGGGTAAGTCTCACGGAACGACCGGCCGGGTCGTACAACAAATGATATACAGTATAATACACATATCATTTTTTTCATATTCAGTTTTTTACTTCGAATTTTCAATTCAAACCATCTCAAAATTTCATCAAATCATCCCAAAACTGAGAATCAAGCTCCTTGAGATTTACCGAATTTATTCTAATAACACCCACTAAAAAAAGGAAAAATTGACATTTTATTGCTACAAATAACTAACTGGCTAATATTAGTAATATTCAACTAATATTAGTAATATTTTATGAATTGACTAATTTTCTAATGAACTACTTATAAATGGACATAGTTGATAGTTTCCCTTTTATGGTTTCCTAACTTTTCATATGGCTTGGGAGTTAAACAACTAATATAGGGCTTGTTATTTTAGAAGAATCAACAAAATAAAAGACTTTGGGGAGAGCTTTGACCGCGATTACATGGACTTCAACTCTTAATTGAATGGTGTTTCATGAACATCATTAGATAGAGGTTGTTTTTTTTTTAAAAACAAATTTAAGAGAAAGGCACAAGCACGCTAATTACTCAAGGAAATTAAAAAGCTAAGAGGAACTGCTATTTTTGGTTTTACTACAAGGGATTATGAGGTATTTATATGATTATTATACTTGGGAACAAGTGATCATGGATTATATTACTGTACTTGTAAAGTTTTTGAATAAAAATATAATTTAATAATAAAAATATTCCCTTTAATGATAAACACAACCTCTTAAGATTGCAGATTGAAATTTAATTTTAAAATTCCGCCTATGGAATCTGTTTCGGATCATTGCTCACATATGTTAGATTAAATGCATTTTATCATAATGATAAACTTGAACTTCATAAAAAAAAACTCTTATCATACTATGGTTAGAAATATTTTTTTAGCCAAGCCAGTTGAATATGTGAGTAATTAAGGGAGTTGCCAACTAATTTAGCAGGCTCACTATTATATATAAGAATAGAGATATGATTCCTCTTTTCATACCAAGATTAAAACTTGATTATAGGTTCTGACCTTATGACTCGTGAATAACTTGGAATATAATTTGTTTGCTGATGTGACTAAGTTTAAGAGGAGTTGAGGTTTTAGTTGATTTTTATTTGACTTTGATTTTGACTCGTCCTAAGCTTATGAAAATTATTCAACTAAACTAATTAGGACGTGTTATTAAATACTTTGGATAGATTGAGGCCATCGGAGGCCGTTTGGTTGGGGTTGTAGACGTTGCAAGGTTGGGGAGCTTCTCGTTGGCAAGGTAAGTGAGACTTTAAGCTTTAATACTTGCTTTTCTAAAACCCATTTTCAAAGTGTATTTTCTCTTCCTAGATCATGTTTTGGGACAAGCATGCGCTTGGCAGAATCGATAGTTTTTGACTAGCCGCACATATATTATTTTATACAAAAATAAAAAAAATTATTTTATAAGTTGTTTGATAGTTTGATACAGCTGTGAGCCATGTGTTGAGTTTGATACGGCTGTGTGCCATGATGTTCAGTATGATACGGTTGTGCGCTATAACGTTGAATTTGATACGGATGTGTGCCATGATGTCGAGTTTAATACGATTGTGCGCCATGATGTTGAGTTTGATACGGCTGTGCGCCATGATGTTGGGGAATTGTGTATGCCTTTGCACATCACCCGAGCATTGTGTATGCTTCTTGATATATTTTGGGCATTGTATATGCTTCAGTGAGTACTCTTGTTAGATAATTTTTACTAAATTTGGTGATACACATATATTGAGTTATTGTATAATTGTCGTATTTATTATATCGTTCTTGTTGTAGTGTACTTGTATTTTCTAACACTCTTTCCAGAGGTAGTCAGAGTGGTGGGTCGAAGATCTTACTGGGTTATATTTACATATAACTTACTCCTTACCTGCATGTCTATGCAGATACTATTTGTGAATATGAAGCTAATAGTTGACGAGTTCGCTAGAGTTGATTCGATTATTGAAGTGAGCCGCCGCATTGTTCATGGAGGATGCCAAAAGTGTCTTTATCATCTATCTATATGACATCTTTATAATTCTGTTAGATGCTCCATGATCTGGTGTAAAATTTGGGCTAGAGTTTTAATTTAATATTTTGAGATACTAATTGTTCATAATTAATTATCAAATTATTTGGATACTCATAATTAACCAAATATTACAAATTAATGGTTAAGGTATGAAAGTATGGTTCGCCTGGCAGGTGGTGTTAGCTGGGTGCCAGTCACGTCTTGGGGTAATTTGGGACGTGACAAAGTTGGTATCAGAACATAGGCTTTAAGTTCTGGCTCATGGAGCAGTGTTTGGTAGAGTCTTGTTCATGGGTATGTAGATGTCCATACTTACATTTCGGATATTTTTCCTTCTTTCATCCCTTATTCGTGTGTCGAGATGAATGAAGTTGAACCTTGGAATGTCCCTTTCGCAGATGGTTAGGACACGCGCATCCGCCTCTGTTGGACAACGCACTTGGTTTGGATGTTTTGAATTAAATATATGAGATTGAGAGTGACCTTGAATTCATGGTCTGTTGTATGCATTGGTCCTATTTGAAAATCGGCTGGTTATAAATTTTGGGATAACTCGAGTTACAAAGGAAATCTTGCAATTTTTTTGTAGATAGATAGCCAAATGTTTGAAATGTTAAGACTCAATGTGAATGGTAAAGTGATCTAGGATATTACTTTTGCCTATAGAGAAAATTATTCAACATTCGAGTTTGTGGATACAACCCTCCATTATGAGTTTGGAAAGGAGAGAAAAAGACTTGAGCGGTAGAGTAAGAGGTGTAATAAATTAGCCACGTCTAGGCTGTTAGACTTGATGGTAAAATATAATCGAGGAAAGTGCTTATACATTTCTCAGCTTAATGCCTCTTGATATGATTTGATAGTATTAGTGGTGTTGTGATAGTTATGTTATATGTGTGACTGTAGTGTAAGAATGAACCATTCAAGTGTATTAAGTATAATTATGGTACTGGGACTACGTGATGTAAAACCTATTAATGGTGAGAGTCCATAGATGAATGTTAGCTTGTGAGAGAAATAAGACTCAAGTATATGGATATGCACCAATATAATAAGAGGTTGAGTATGAAACATAGCATATAATGAGGTTATTAGCCGTTGAAGTAAGATAAAAATGTAAGAGCAGTGAGACTGTCACACAACAAACGAAAATAGATGGACTTTAAATGAAATTGAGAAAAAAAAATGACATGACTATCTTTGTAAAAAATACTCAGTTTATACAATTTTGTTAACATGTATTGTATGCGATAAAGCATATATTTGAGGAAGAAGAGCAACATGTTATAAGATGATTGTGTATATGAGGATTAGAGGGGAAAAAAGGATTTGTGTACTTAGATCTATTGTTTGATTTTATTTTAAAGGGAAGAGTCTTACTATTGAGACGATTTATCGGATATGTGTGAGCATAGTTCAGAGTTGTGATACATTTATGCACTTGTCGTTACATAGCATTGTTGACTTGAGGTTATCTTGGTATTGGATTAAATGATTTCATATCCTTCTACACTTACTTTCCATGAAGAGATTGCCGAATTGTTTATTTCAGTTGGGCTTAGTATAAAGGATTCACTTGGTATGCCTATAGGCAAAACTAGCTCATCAGTAAAAATCTCTATGTATGATAAGTATAGGGTATGCATTATATTTATCTATAATTCGTGGTACCGGAGTTGAGTGACGACTATTTAGTTAGGCTTCATAGTTAATTAGTTTTGGAATATATTTACAGAAGACTTATTAAGTGTACCCTTTGGTGAGGATACAGACTTGTGCATGATATATTTTTAGAAACTATTCTATTTTTATTTTATATATTTTAGACTGTTGCTATGGGGTCAAAGAAACTAAAAGGAAAAAAAATAGTAGTTGCAAGATTTCGAGGCTAAGAGGTCACCATATCAAGTATATCACCTTTTCGGCGCTTAAGTTCTATTAGTAAAAATAATGGATCTATGCATTTATTTATTGATAATTGATAGGTTACTTAGAGCACTATCAAGGGCAAGTATTTTTTTACCCACTTTTAGCTGATTTTTGCCCTCAATTATATGTTGTTATCTTATATTCTAAAATTGAGCTGTGATTCAGAATCCACGAGCGAAAGATAAAAGAGTTAGATATTCTAAAGAACATATTTCAGGACTTGTTGGTTAGTGTGAGTATATGGTGTTGCATTTGTGATGGGCTAGATGAATCGAGTATTCAAATTATTTCTTAGTCTCCTAATTATTGTGTCAATTAATAATAACATTTGTGAATATTTTCATAGTTGATAGAAACATATACATCGGCTGAGGAGTATTATTTATCTATGTCAATACCCCACAAGAGGGGGTGGGGAGGGGGGATGATTTGTGTGGTGACCAATTTTCACGTGCAGTAGTTATAGAAGGACCAGGTTCTTCTATGTGTTCCAACTCCTACAGTTTGCGGAATAATAAATGCGGAATTTAAAGAACAAAACAAGTTTACGTGGAAAATACCTGGCTCAAAAGGTGAAAAAACCACGACCTACTTCCCAGTAGGATTTTTCCAAACTCGTCACTAAATCAATGAGCCAAACAACATTTACAAAATAAACTCTTTTGTAAACCTAAGGATTGACTCTAACCCTTTGTGGCAAACTAACCTCTAGCTATTTGCGACAAACTTCAAGTTAACTATAACTTGAACACTCAGTACCTGTTACAATTGCTTCTAGATAAAGATGAAAGGTACAATTTGTAATCACCTACTACAAATAAACTAGACTAAAAGACAACAGATGGAACTGGTTCTTCTAGCTTGTTTAAGTAGCTTCAGAGTCGCACACTTAAATCTCACACGAACTGCTTGCAAAATTGCCTTGCTGATTCTGCTCTCAATTCTTGTTTTGCTTCTCCTTTTTCTGTGCGTCTTTGTACAATAAGAACATTGAACAATATATAAGATTTAGTAGACATACAGATATACTAGAATTCGGATGCTACTCTTCCTTGGTGGAAGAGTTCTAGTTGATCTCAACTACCTAAATCCTCCTTTATCCTGATACTGTTCTTACTGAATAAGGAGTCCATCTCCCGGTCAATTTGCAACCTTTTCGATCAGGAGATATCTCTTTAGATCACTGATTGCGTTTATCTCCTGCTTGTTGATCTCACATGTCATTTACTGTGCATGTGTCTATGTCTCTAGTGATGGACCTGGTTCAACTTTGAGTTCCTTTGTCAATCTTCAAAACCATTCAGCTTCTTGATCCAATAAATTCCCCATTTTTGATGATGACTAACTCTGTGCTTAGGCCTGTAATCACTTTAATCTAACATTGACACTTTTTAGAGCATTAAGCATTTATCATAAAGAACTAGGTTCATTAGGTTATATATATCACATTTTCCAATATAGCACATCTTCCCCTTTTGGCATCATCAAAAAATTGCAAATTGTTAGAAATAGCAGATTGATAAGAATTACTCATGGCCACTGGGCAACTGCAAGTGCAAACATGTATTAATCATCAATAGTGAACCAAGAATGCAAACTATCAAAGAAAGTGAGACAAAACTAATAAGAGCAGAAACAAAAAAATCCATTGATAGATGCATAGTTCAGCCACCAAACACACAAAGAAATAAAAGCAGTTACAATCATGAGCAAAAAATGGCAAAATAAATCCTGAATCTGGGTCATAGAGGGGTAACGACAGGGCACTGGACACCTAAGGCTGGGATGGAGTAGAGGTTGGGTTCTTTGCTTGGAGGATGGAAAGCATATTGTGAAGAATCCCTTCATTCTTCTCCTTTTCTTTGGCCAGTTCAGTTTTGAGGGCATCTATCTCAGCCTCCACCTTTGAAAGGCGGGTCTTTAATTGAAGAATTTCAGCATCCTTAACCCCACTTTCTCGTACAAGCGCCCTGACCTTGCTGTTCACAGGCGTTTTGCTTGATAAACCAGGTTTATTTTTAGTAACATTCACGATATAATCACATGCCAGAAGAGTGTTCTTCCCAAAATGGTCCTTGACAGTGGCCATTTCTGCCTTCTTCAAGGGCACTTTGAAGTGAGCCAGCACAGTCATCAGGAGGAAACCATATGGGATGGCATGGGCCTTGGAATCATTTACCACTCTGTCCAGCAACTGAATAATGAACTTGGGCCAGTTGATTTGCCTTCCACTGTCCAGGCACTCCATGAGGGTTAAATCCATATAGTTTGCTATGTGCCTTCTCTCTTGCCTGGGCAGTACGCATTTTTTGATGAGCTCAAATACCACCTTGTGTTGGGGTTTCATCTCGCTTTTGTACACAGCCCTTGGTTCCACTTCTTTAACATTATCACTGAACCTTCTGGTAATCTGTAGTGCAGAAGGAAGATCATCCAAGCTGGGCCACTTATGCCTTTTATAATCATCATATCCCTCAACTAGAATCCCAAGAACTTCGCCCAGCTCTTTGGCATCAAAGGTTATTTTATTCCCCTTTACCTGACTGGAGACCCTGCCATCCTTGACCTCAGCATTGGCCATGAACTCTATAATCTCACTCCTGGCCAGCCTGCCATCTAACTGAAGGACCATTCCCTTCCAGCCTTGCACTTCCAAGGTATCCAATAGGTAAACCATGCCAGTCTCTTCCAGATCCTTCAACAATATCCCCTTCAGAATAGTGCATTTCCCAAATTTGGTCAATCCAGACTCCTCATCTTTTTCACCAATCCAATCTTCCTCTTGATCAATCTGAACCTTCTTTGATTTCAGGGTGGACCTAGTCCTCTTTGCAATAGTTGAGGGTGTAGCAGACACAGGTGCAGACTTCTTGGAAGAAGTCTTGGCTTTCTTGGGTTTGGATGTATCAACCTCAACATCTGCCATTTGTTCTTCTCGATCGACCAGGTCCATCTCCTCAACCTCAACAGCCTCCACAGGTTCAAACACCTTTGCCTTCCCCTTTTCAACTCTCTTTCTCTTACTCTCCTTCAAAGCCTTCTGCAACTCCTCTTCACTCTTCCTAATTGAGCTTCGTGTAGTTCATCCTCTAGGAATGGAAGTTTCAGCAGAGGGAGTGGCTTTTATCTTCTTCCTTGCCACTGGAGTTTAAGCCTTTTTAGTCTTAGGTGTCCTCTTCCCTTTGGGTTTATAACTATCCCCTAATTTTCTCATAAGGTCAGCCAAAGTTTCCTCAATGGATAAACCAGGTTCATCAGTAGAATGTCGAAGATTTTCTAACCCCTCAGCAGCCTCTCCTGAGTTACTTCCCCCTAAGTCTGTGGCACCTTCTTCAACTACCACTAGGACAGTACCACAAATTGCCAATGGAGTACCTTCTACCCCTGTTCCCCTCACAGTGCTTCAACCTCCCTCTCTCTCTCATTTTCTTTCACAATTTTATTTATACCACCTCTATGTTACCTATCAGGAACTTCGACATCTACTATAGACCTAATCAGAACAAACTTATTTTCAGAAGTGACTGGTTCTGGCTCAGACCCAATTTTAGGAGTTGATGATACCTGTTCAGAATCGGATGAACCAGTTGCTGACTTGAAGGATTCATTGGAGTTATCAGAATCTTGAGCCTGGCTGGCTTGAAGCTTAGCGTTCAATTTCCTAGCTAGAGAGCCAAAAGCCACAGTTTTTCTAGCTAGCATTTTGACACGCCTTTCCTTGGATTCTGGATTAGGGCTTGGTTAAACAACGGGAGTGATTGGAGGAGACGGGACAAGATTGTTTTGAGGGGTGGTAGGATGGGATTGAGATGGGGTGGAAGAATTTGATTGAGATGGGGTGGAACCAGTATCTTCGAGTGTGATACTGTAGTCAGGTGTGGCAGAAGAGGATGAAGCAGGTGGTGGAGTACTATCCATTGTGATGAATTTTTTTTGAAGGAAGGAAGAAGATTAGGATCAAGATGTTTGAGCAGAAGGTTGAAAGGGTTTCGAGTTATGTCTTATAGGAAGAAAGTGAATGAAGAATTAGAGAAGTGATGATGGGTTTTTTAAAGACTTGGGTAATTAATACACAACGGGTGTAATTTGGGTCAAGAAGAAGTCTAATAGGTTAAGAAGTATCACTTGTAAAGTGATGGTTATGACTACCCTATGATCTAGGCCTTTTGAATTTGATTGGACTCTTTGCAACAGGTTCAAATTTAGGATAAGGACTAGAATTTTAAAAGAGCTTGTTATGGATAGAGTCCTGCTCATGATTAACTATTAATATTTAAATATGTGTAAAGTGGTGAGCACATACCTCGTCTGTCATATGAACCAGTAGCAATGAACCAGGTTCATCTTGTTAGAATCTCTTGATTAACCCTCAATTTTCAAAGATAGAAATACATCATTAGTAACCAAGGAGTCATATTAACACATGGCAAGAGAGTATGATGTTTATAGCATGAAACTGAGAAATGATTATTCTGATTATTTGCACAGATTTCAGAATTCCTAGCCAAAAAAAAATTATATATTTTTTTATTTTTGTTTTTAACTTGTTCAATTAGGTGATCTTAATCATCCCTAACTCTAACCTGTTCCTTTCAAAATGATCTCTACTTAGTGCTTTAGTAAAGATAACAACAATTTGTTTATCAGTAGCACTGCATTCAATAGAGATCATTCTCTTCTCATAGTTGTCTCTTAAGTAATGATGTCTAACATCTATGTGCTTTGTTCTTTTATGATGAACGGGGTTGTTCGTCATAATGATAGCGTTAGTGTTATCACATAATATAAGGATGCATCCAACCTCTATACCAAAATCCATCAATTGTTGTATAATCTGTAATAACTGAGCGCAACATGAGGCTGCAGCCACATACTCAGCCTCAACAGTAGATAGAGCTACTTAGCTTTTCAGAAATTGCCCCAAAGATTATGTAATGTACATATATTTGAACTACCAAGAGATCTTTACCTTTTTCCTTCAAGAATAAGGTGCTATCAATTTTACCTCTCTTATAGTCATGTTCCAGCAGGAATTTTGAAAGCCTTTCATACCATGCCCTTGGAGCTTGCTTGAGTCCATACAGTGCTTTGTCAAGCTTCTACACATGATCAGGATTCTCCTTATTTTCAAACCCCGGAGGCTTCTTTACAAACACTTCTTCCTTGAGATAGCCATTCAGGAAGGCACTCTTGACATCCATCTGGTGAAGGGTAAATTCCATGTAAGCAGCAAAAGCTATGAGAAGCCTAATTGCTTCCAACAGTGCCACAGGAGCAAAGGTTTCATCATAGTCTATTACCTCCCCCTGACTGTATCCTTGAACCAACAATCTTGCCTTGTTTCTTGTAACTGTTCCATCTTCATCAAATTTGTTTCTGAATACCCACTTTGTGCCAATCACTGATCTATCAAAGGGTCTAGGTACCAGATGCCAAACTTGAATCCTTTCAAATAGGTTGAGTTCTTCTTGCATTGCATTTACCCAATCTGCATCCTCCAAAGCTTCAGCAATATTTTTTGGTTCAATCAGGGATAGAAAAACATCAAACGCGCACAGATTTTTCAATGAGGATCTGGTTCTGATTGCAGATGTTGGATAAGTTATAATGTTCTCAATGTGGTGTGATCTTTGATATCTGTGTGGTTTTACAACCAACTGGGTACTGCTTGAAGATCCTACAGTGTCTTGTTGCTAAGGAACATGATCAGGGACAGCTTCCAATGAGGTTTGAAAATTAGTTTTGTAACGACCCGGCCGGTCGTTCCGTGAGATTTACCCCGTTTCCCCTATTTCTGCATTTTTTATATATCGCTATCCTGTTTTTGATGTGTTGGGTCAGTTGGTTTGGGTCCGGAGTGGTTATGGTGAGAATTTAGGCATTTAGCCTTTTAAAGTAGCCTAATAGTTGAGAAAGTCAACTGAGAGTTGACTTATTGGTAAATGACCTCAGAATGCGTATTTTATGGCTCGGATAGATCACCCAGGTTCGGGTCCATAAGCAGTGACAATTGCCCTATGAAGACTCGCTTTCGCTACGGCTCCGGTGGGTTCCCTTAACCAAGCCACTGCCTATGAGTCGCCGGCTCATTCTTCAACAGGCACGCGGTCAGAGCCCTGGCTCCTCCCACTGCTTGGGAGCTTACGGTTTCATGTTCTATTTCACTCCCCGATGGGGGTTCTTTTCACCCTTCCCTCACGGTACTACTTCGCTATCGGTCACCCAGGAGTATTTAGCCTTGCAAGGTGGTCCTTGCTGATTCACACGGGATTCCACGTGCCCCATGCTACTCGGGTCAGAGCATAAGCTAGTGATGCTTTCGGCTACTGGACTTTCGCCATCTAGGGTGCAGCATTCGGGCTGCTTCGCCTAGCAGCACGACGCTTGTATTGCTCTCCCACAACCCCGTTTTCACGGTTTAGGTGATTTGGGACTTAAGAGTGTGTTCAGAATATTTTTGTGATGTCGGGTGTAGAATTAGGCTTGAATTGGCGAAAGTTAGTTTTTGGCGATTTTCGGTCGGCAGTGAAAAAAAGGCTATTGGGGTCGGATGGAATTCCGGAAGTTTGAGCAGGTTTGTAGTGTCATTTTAGATATGTCTGCTAAATTTCAGGTGAATCGGAGGAGTTTTGGTTGGTTTCGGCGTAGTTGGCGAAATTTGGAGGTTTCAAAGTTCATAGGCTTGAATTTGATGTAATTTTGGTGTTATTGTGTTGTTTTTGGTGTTTTGAAGGCTCGAATAAGTTGGAATAATTCTATGGGGTGTGTTGGTATGTTTGGTTGGGGCACCGAGGGGCTCGGGATTGATTTCGGATGGTTGGCGGGATTTTTGGACATGGAAATTTGCAGCAATAGCTGCTGGTGTGGAAGTTCTGGTGTTGACCGCACCTGCGGTCGGGAAGCCGCAGGTGCGATGTCGCAGGAGCGATGGTCGATGTCGCATGTGCGGAATTGGTCCGTTAAGTGATATTTCGTAGGTGTGCACCTGGGACCGCAGGTGCGGCTAAAGGTCCGCAGGAGGGGAAGTGACTGGCAAAAATAGTATATAAAGGCCCTCCGCGAAATTTCTCTTATTTTACACCATTTTGCATGCGGGAGGAGTCCTTTGAAGGCGATTTAGAGAGGGAAACCCAAGATTCTTTAGCAAAGGCAAGTTCTTTGGTTACTAACGTTGTTCCTATGCTATTTTGTTCAGATTAGGCATGAAAATTTTAAGGATTTGAGTAGGAAAAGGTTGGGAAGAAGGGGGTGGAGATGGAAATTCTTTTGAGGTTTTGGGTAGGCAATTGTGATCCGATTGTGATGATTTTGGTATGAGTAGAATCTTGGGAAGACGAGGTTTCTAGTGATGTAAAAATTATCGAGTTCCGAGAAGGGGGCCCGGGGCTCGGGTTCGGTCGAATTTCGAGATTTTTGTGTAATTTGATAGTTTCCGGTTGGGTTGCATTCCTTGGTTATATATTGATGATGTTAAACTGGTTTTGGCTATATTCGGAGCAATCGGGAGCTAATTCGAGGGGCAAGAGCATTGGGGACTAGTGTTGTGGCCCGGTAGAGGTAAGTAATGGTTATAAATCTTGTCCTGAGGGTATGGAACCCCGGACTGCATATTTTCTCACTGATTTTGGAATGGCGCACATGTCAGATGATGAGTATGTGACGCGTACTAATTTTTGGATTGGACTAGGTCCTCTACGCGGCAACTAATGAGTTGCATATTTACTCAAAACCTTATGTCAAATTATGTTCTAAAGATTTTTTAAATATTTGGGCTATAAGACGTGTTTGGGGCCTCGTGCCGATCTGTTTAGACCCCTTGGGGGCTCTTTTTTTACTGCTGTATTCCTCACTATTTATTGACAATTTCACTCAGCATCATTGTGCATACTGCTTTTCGAAACTCAGCCTGATTTACACTACATGAGCATTAAAATGATGTTTTGGGTCGAGTACCCTGTTTTACTGATTCGCCCGAGGGGCCTTTTGAGTAGTTCTACCGAGTGTGGTTGAGGGCCAACAGTGATGGTGAGGTGCTGAGTGATATTAGCGCTTGGGCTGAAGGAGCCCCTTCGGAGTCTGTACACACCCACAGTGAGCGCACCGAGTGCCGAGTGACGAGTGATTGGGAGGCATGAGCGTTTGTGAGGTGCTGAGTGACTGTGAGGTGCTGAGCGATTGTGAGGTGTTGAGTGTTTGTGAGACATGCTCGAGGGACTACATATGATTTTACTCCATTCATTTGCATACCAAATCCTTTGTTTTAAAGTTGTTAAAAATATACATTCTTTAAAGGACTTTTTCTGAAGTTGATTTTAAGGCATGATGATTTCGTATATCTATGTTATACTATTGGAAAGTAAGGCTGTGTATATTGTGACGTGATGGCATTGATTTTATGTGTTTCCTTGCTACTTAGACTTTATTTATTTTCATTACTACTGAGTTGGCGTACTCACATTACTCCCTGCACCTCTATGTGTAGATTCAGGAGCAGATATCGAGCATTAGCCTTTATTCCGCACCGGAGCCGGATATGTGGGATATAGAGGTAGTTGTTCAGCGTTTGCAGCATCTCTGTTTTCCCTTCTTGTTGTATTTAGCTTTGATTCGAAGGTTTTGCATTATAATAGTTTATTTTGGCTTATTTCTATAGATGCTCATGACATGTTGGTTCCGGGTTTTGGGGATGGCAGTATCGTATAATATTGGCCTATTGTATTAACTAATTTTCTGTATATGTTTATGATATGCTTGAAATATGAATGGGATTTTCAAAAGAAATTGCGAACATCATGGCCGGTTCGGATTTGGGGTCGTGACAGTTTGGTATCAGAGCCCTAGGTTACATAAGACTCAGCAGTCATGAGCAGGTTTAGTAGAGTCTTGCGGATCGGTACGGAGACGTCTGTATTTATCTTCGAGAGGCTACCGAACTTTTAGGAAAAATTTCTATCTTTCTTGAACTATTTCGTGCTGATCTATTGATTCTTGAAATCTGAACTTATATTGTTTCATTCTCTCACAGATGGTGAGGACACGCCATACCGATCAGAGTAACCAGTCACCGGCTAGACCAGCGAGAGGTCGAGGCCGTGGTAGAGGTATGGGACCAGCCCGCGCAGCAGCCGGGGCAGTGCCTTAGGACCCCCCTATCGATCATGATCAGGTTCCCGCTGATGGTGTCCCAGCGGTATAGGCTCAGTCACCAGCAGTGCCTATGGTTATTCCGGGTCTTCAGGAGACCCTGTCTCAGATATTGATAGTATGCACAGGTTTGGATAAAGCAGTTGCCATGTCTTCTACTACCACCACGGCTCACGCCGGGGGAGGCAATCAGACTCCAGCTACCTAGGCACCTGAGCAGGCTGCACAGGGTATTCAGGCAACGGGGGCAGCCCCAGCTCAGCCAGTTGCTCCGGTCCAGGATTATGTGGTCCGTGCCTGAGGACGAGTAGCGCAGGTTGGAGAGATTCAGCAGACTTCAGCCTCCGACTTTCAGCGGTATAGAGGGCGAGGATGCCAAGGATTTCTAGATAGGTGCCAGAGGATACTGCGTACCGCGGGTATTTTGGAGACTAGTGGGGTCTCATTTGTTACATTTCAGTTTGCGGGTGCTGCCTTTTCCTGGTAGGAGTCATTCGAGAGGCGTAGACCGGTTGGTTCAGCACCTCTTACCTGGCAGCAGTTCTCCACGATCGTTTTGGAGAAGTATGATCCTCAGTCCCACAAAGAAGAGTAGCGCAGGTAGTTTGAGCAGCTGCGCCAGGGAGAGTTATTAGTTACTCATTACTAGATGAGGTTCTCTAAGTTGGCTAGGCATGCTTCTGAGATTATCCCTACTGATAGGGAGAGGGTGAAGAGGTTTGTAGATGGCCTTTCTTATCAGCTTCAGTTATTTATGAATCTAGAGAGAGTATCGGGTGCTTCATTCCAGCAGGTTGTTGACATAGCTCGAGATATTGAGTCTGTTCGCCGCCAGGAATGAGAGGAGAGGGAGGCCAAGAGGCCTCGTGGTTCGGGCAGTTCCAGTGGTGCTCCCTTCAGGGGACAAATTCAATAGGGTATAGGCCGTTCATTCACGCCTCCTCAGTCAGGCCACCCAGCATATGGTGGTGCCTTCTCGGGGCAGGGTCCCCGCGGTTTTCAGTCAGGCCGTACTTCATTTGGCGCCCTCCCAGCTCAGAGTGCAGCTCGAGCACCTCCAGTTCAGGGTTCTTCTATGCAGGAGACTTCCAGTGGCCGTATGGGTGCTAGGGGTTTCTATCAGTCCCCGCCTCCAGCTCCAGGGAGTTGTTTTGAGTGTGGAGAGTTCGGGCACGGGTGGAGGCAGTGTCCCCGCCGTTCTGGTGGATCTTCTCAGCAGAGGGGCCAGCCCTCGACTTCAGCTCCAGTCACTTCACCACCCGCCTAGGCAGTCAGGGGGTGGTGGTCAGTCAGCCAGAGGCCGCCCTAGAGGGGGAGATCGAGTAGGGGGAGGTCAGGCTCGCATGTATGCATTTCCAGCCAGGCCGGCTGCTATGGCCTCAGATGCCGTGATCGCAGGTATTGTTTTAGTCTGTTGCCGTGATGCCTTGGCTTTATTTGACCCTGGTTCCACATATTCCTATATTTCTTCATATTTTGCCGGTTTTCTAGGTGTGCCCCGTGAGTCTCTAGTCACCTCTGTTCATGTGTCGACTCCGGTGGGCGATAGTGTTGTTGTGGACCGTGTGTGTCGGTCATGCATGATATCTATTGGGGGTCTGGAGACCCGAGTGGACCTACTGTTACTCAGAATGGTCGATTTTGACGTGATATTGGGCATGGATTGGTTATCTCCGTGGCATGTTGTTCTTGATTGTCACGCTAAGACCGTGACCTTAGCTATGCCGGGGTGTCCGAGGGTTGAGTGGAGAGGTTCTTCCGAGTATATGCTCTAGCAGGGTGATTCCTACCTGAAGGCTTAGCGCATGGTTGAGAAAGGGTGTTTATCGTATTTGGCCTTTGTGAGGGATGTCGGTGGTGAGACTCCCGCTATTGATTCAGTTCTTGTGGTCCGTCACTTCCCGGATGTGTTTCCTGCAGACCTTCCAGGCATGCCACCTGACAGGGATATTGATTTTGGTATTGACTTGGTGTCAGGCACTCAACCTATTTCTATTCCACCTTATCGTATGATACCAGCGGAGCTAAAGGAATTGAAGGAGCAGCTTCAGGAGCTTCTAGATAAGGGGTTCATTCGGCCTAGTGTGTCACCTTGGGGTGCACCAATGTTATTCGTGAAGAAGAAGGATGGGTCCATGCATATGTGTATTGACTATCGGCAGTTGAATAGGGTTACAGTAAAGAACCGGTATCCCTTGCCCCGCATTGATGATTTGTTTGACCAGCTTCAGGGAGCTATTTCCAAGATTGATTTGAGATCTGGGTATCATTAGTTGAGGATTCAGGATTCTAATATTCTGAAGACTACTTTCAGGACCAGATATGGTCATTATGAGTTCTTGGTTATGTCGTTTAGGCTGACCAATGCCCCAGCCGCATTCATGCAATTGATGAATATCATTATTCAGCCTTATCTTGATTCCATCGTCATTGTGTTCATTGATGATATCCTGGTTTATTCTCGTAGTCAGGAAGAGCATGCTCATCATTTGAGAGTTGTGTTACAAAGGTTGAGGGAGGAGAAGCTTTATGCAAAATTCTCCAAGTGTCAGTTTTGGCTTGGTTCAGTAATTTTCTTGGGGCACGTGGTGTCTAGTGAAGGGATTCAGGTGGATCCAAAAAAGATTGAGGCAGTGCAGAGTTGGCCCAGACCGTCCTCAGCTACAGAGATTAGGAGTTTCCTTGGTTTGGAAGGTTATTACCGTCACTTTGTGGAGGGATTCTCTTCTATTGCTTCGTCTTTGACCAGATTGACCCAGAAGGGTGCTCTATTCAGATGGTCTGATGAGTGTGAGGAGAGCTTTCAGAAGCTCAAGTCAGCATTGACTACAACTCCAGTACTAGTTTGCCTGCTAGTTTGGGTTCTTACACAGTTTATTATGATGCTTCTAGAGTTGGCTTGGGAACGGTATTGATGCAGGACGGTAAAGTGATTTCCCACGCGTCCAGACAGTTGAAGGTGCACGAGAAGAATTATCCAGTGCACGATCTTGAGTTAGCTGCCATTGTTCATGCCTTGAAGATTTGGCGACATTATTTGTATGGAGTGCAGTGTGAGATTTTCACTGATCATCGCAGTTTACAGTATCTGCTGAGGCAGAAGGACTTGAATTTGCGTCAGAGGAGATGGTTGGAGCTCCTCAAGGATTATGACCTCACTATCTTATATCATCCGGGGAAGGCCAATGTAGTGGCTGATGCCTTGAGTCGTAGAGTAGAGAGTTTGGGGAGTTTAGCCTACCTTCTAGTAGCAGAGCGGCCATTAGCCCTTGATGTCCAGGCCTTAGCAGGTCAGTTGGTGAGATTGGATCTATCAGAGCCCCCGCGGGTGTTTACTTGTGTAGCCTCCAGGTCTTCTCGTTACGATCAGATTAGAGCACGCCAGTATGATGATCCACATTTGCTTGTTCTTAAGGACAGGGTCCGCCGCGGTGATGCCAGGGATGTGGTTATTGGTGATGATGGGGTCATGAGGATTCAGGGCCGGATTTGTGTGCCCAATGTAGATGGGCTTTGAGATTTGATTCTAGCAGCGGCTCATAGTTCGCGGTATTCCATCCACCCGGGTGCCGCAAAGATGTATCAGGATTTGAGGCAGCATTATTATTGGAGGAGAATGAAAAAGGATATTGTGGAGTTTGTGGCTCGGTGTCTAAACTGTAAGCAGGTACGAGCACCAGAGACCAGGTGGATTGCTTAAGAGTTTTAATATTCCGGAGTGGAAGTGGGAGCGGATCACCATGGACTTCGTAGTTGGACTCCCACGGACTTAGAGGAGGTTTGATGCTATATGGGTTATTGTGGACTGGCTGACCAAGTCCGCACACTTCATTCCTGTTGGTACTACTTATTCTTAAGCGAGGTTAGCTGAGATTTATATCAGGGAGATTGTCATATTGCACGGGGTTCCAGTTTCTATCATTTCCAACAGAGGCACCCAGTTCACATCTCAGTTTTGGAGAGCCGTGTAGAGAGAGTTGGGTATTCAAGTTGAGTTGAGCACATCGTTTCATCCTCAGACCGACGGGCAGTCGGAGCGCACCATTCAGATTTTAGAGGACATGTTGCGTGCTTGTGTGATTGACTTTGCTGGTTCATGGAAATTCTTTTGAGGTTTTTGGTAGGCAATTGTGATCCGATGGTGATGATTTTGGTATGAGTAGAATCGTGGGAGGACGAGGTTTCTGGTGATGTAAAAATTATCGAGTTCCGAGACGGTTGCCCGAGACTCGGGTTTGGCCGAATTTCGAGACTTTTGTGTAATTTGATAGTTTTCGATTGGGTTGCGTTCCTTGGTTATATATTGATGATGTTAAACTGGTTTTGGCTAGATTTGGAAAAATCGGGAGCCAATTCGAGGGGCAAGAGCATTGCGGACTAGTGTTGTGGCCCGGCAGAGGTAAGTAATGGTTATAAATCTTGTCCTGAGGGTATGGAACCCCGGACTGCATATTTTCTCACTGATTTTGGAATGGCGCACATGTCGGATGACGAGTATGTGGCGCGTACTGATTTTTGGATTGGACTAGGTCCTCCCCGCGGCAACTAATGAGTTGCATATTTACTCAAAACCTTATGTCAAATTATGTTCTAAAGATTTGTGAAATATTTGGGCTATAAGCCGTGTTTGGGGCCTCGTGCCAATCTGTTTAGACCCCTTGGGGGCTCTTTTTTACTGCTGTTTTCCTCACTATTTGTTGACAATTTCACTGAGCATCATTGTGCATAATGCTTTTCGAAACTCAGCCTGATTTACACTACATGAGCATTAAAATGATGTTTTGGGTCAACTACCCTGTTTTACTGATTCGCCCGAGGGGCCTTTTGAGTGGTTCTACCGAGTGTGGCCGAGGGCCAACAGTGATGGTGAGGTGCTGAGTGATATTAGCGCTTGGGCTGAAGGAGCCCCTCCGGAGTCTGTACACACCCCCAGTGAGCGCACCGAGTGCCGAGTGACGAGTGATTGGGAGGCATGAGCGACTGTGAGGTGCTGACTGATTGTGAGGTGCTGAGTGTTTGTGAGGCATGGCCGAGGGGCTACTTATGATTTTACTCCATTCATTTGCATACCAAATCCTTTGTTTTAAAGTTGTTAAAAATGTTCATTGTTTAAAGGACTTTTTCTTAAGTTGATTTTAAGGCATGATGATTTCGTATATCTATGTTATACTATTGGAAAGTAAGGTTGTGTATATTGTGACGTGATGGCATTGATTTTATGTGTTTCCTTGCTACTTAGACTTGATTTATTTTCATTTCTACTGAGTTGGCGTACTCACATTACTACCTTTGTGTGCAGATTCAGGTGCAGATATCGAGCATTAGCCTTTATTCCGCAGTGGAGCCGAATTTGTGGGATATAGAGGTAGCTGTTCAGCGTTCGCAGCATCTCTGTTTTCCATTCTTGTTGTATTTAGCTTTGATTCGAAGGTTTTGTATTATAATAGTTTATTTTGGCTTATTTCTCGAGATGTTCATGACATGTTGGCTCCGGGTTTTGGGGATGGCAGTATCGTATAATATTGGCCTATTTTATTAAGTAATTTTATGTATATTTTTATGAAATGTTTGACACTTGAATGGGATTTTCAAAATAAATTGTGAACATGCGGTAGTCGGCTAGCCTAGTTCCACGATAGGCGCCATCACGGCCGGTTGGGATTTGGGGTCGTGAAAAGTTTGTTGCTCAGTTCCCCTGGCATGTTTCCTGGGATGGATGAACATGTTCCATCACCCGTTCCTTCCTACAGTGTTGCTCCAGTTTGGTCCGAGTTTCTGACCAGCCCAATTTCTTCATCTACTTGTTCCTATCTCTCTGAGAGAATGTTAGTTTCATCAAAAACAACATGCACACTCTCTTCAACACACATAGTTCTTTTGTTATACACTTTATAAGCCTTACTATGTGAAGAATATCCCAAGAATACTCCCTCATCAGTTTTGGGATCAAAATTACCTAGAGATTCCTTGCCATTGTTGTGCACAAAACACTTACAGTCAAAAGCCTTAAGATGGGATATATTGGGCTTTCTCCCTTTAAGTAACTCATATGGAGTCTTCTCTACAAGTGCTCTAGTCATGCACTTATTTATGATATAGCATGCAGTGTTTACAGCTTCTGCCCAGAAGCTATGAGGTGGTTTACTAGAAAGACGCATGGTCCTGGTCATATCTTCAAGTGTCCTATTTTTTCTTTCAACCAATCCATTTTGTTGTGGAGTTATAGGGGAAGAAAATTTATGATCTATGCCATGCTCATCACAAAATTCAGCAAATTTGGCCTTTTCAAATTAAGTGACATGATGAGACCTAATTGATGCAAGTTGATTTCCTAATTGTTTATGTATTTTTCTAACAAAGGAAGTAAACATGTCAAATTCTTCAGCTTTAGATGTTAGAAACAATGTCCAGGTAAATCTAGAATAGTCATCAACAACCACCATTACATATCTCTTACCACCTCTGCTTAATGTTATCATAGGACCACATAGGTCCATATGGACCAGTTCCATCATCCTGGTAGTACTTACCATTTCTTGATTTTGAAAGATGATCTTACCTGCTTCCCCCTTGCACAAGCCTCACAAACTTTATCTTCCTTGAACTTACTGTTAGGAAGTCCTATCACTAAGTCCTTGGATACTAATTTGCTAAGTTGATTCAGACTAGCATGGCCAAGTCTTTTGTGCCAAAGGAGGGGATCACTGTCCAGCACACTTAAACATTTTAGTTCATTTTCTGACAGAGTGGAAAAATCTATGATATAGATATTATTCACTCTATTTCCCTGCAAAACAATCTTGTTAGGTAGACATAACAAGCCATCTATTAGGTAGACATTCTTGTTAGGTTGTGACACACTGATTAGACTATATTTCAAGCCATCTATTAGGTAGACATTCTCAATGGAACTAGTGTCATCCTTATCTACCTTACCAACCCCAATAATTTCACCTTTCTTTCCATTTCCAAAGGAGACATTTCCTCCTTTGAGGTCCTCATGTGAAAGGAACTGGTCCTTGTTACCAGTCATGTGTTTTGAGCAGCCACTATCCATGTAGCACATTTGGCTGCCTCCTTTCACTTGAACCTACAAAAGAAATTCAGGGGTTAGTCTTAGGAACCCAAACTAGTTTGGATCCCTTTATATAAGAAAAAGGATGAATTAAACTCCTTTTAGCCCAATTTGGTAACCAATTCTTCCTTCGAACAAAACTTTTATTCTTTCGACTGCCCTGCTCTTTTATGCATTCACTTTTGTAGTGACCAGTCTTAACACAGTGGGTAAAGATTTTGTTCTTAGGAAGAGTGAGGTACTTTCTTTTGGGATCCCATTTAGGCAGTTGACTCCCAAAGCCAGGTCCTCTTCTGTTGCTATTGTGATTTTCTTGTAGCTATGTTAAAGCATCAGCGGATTTATTCCATTTGCATGTTCTGTCCAGTTCATGCTTAACCTTACCAAGTTCCTCCTTCAACAATCCTATATGTTCATCTTTATTATACAACTCATCATTTAGTCTGCTTATATTTTCTTCTAAGATGAGTTGAGAGTTGTCAGTTGTCTTCTTACTGGTTCCTAGTTTCAACTTTAAATTTTCAGATTTTAACTCTAGGACATTTGTTTCAAGTGGATAAACCTGGTTCTTCATAGCAGTGTTTTCACTCACAGATTCACTTACTCTGAGTTCTAGGTTCTTACACTTTGCTTTTAACATTACACACTCCTTAGACAGTTGTTCCTTCTCTTTATTTATTTCTTCAGAATCATCAATGAAGTCAAGTAATAATTCAGAGAGTTTTTCTTTGGATAAGGACTTAATATTGTTTTTGAGATGAGATATACTTACCTCTGATTCCTCAACTGATTCACCAATTGCCATGAGTGCTTGCTCATCTCCATATTCATCATCTGATTCTTCATCTGAACTTTCTCCCCAAGCAGCAACCATAGCTTTTGTTGATGTTGTGTTTTTCTTGGGATAAACCAGTTCCTTCTTCCGGTTCCTTCATTCAGATCTTTCCCTTTTCCATTAAACTTCCCACTGAGCACAGTTCTTGATGTGATGATCAGTTTTTCCACATTTGTAGCATCCCTCGTTGGTGGGTTTTTCTAGTGCCTTTGCCTTGTTGTAGTTTGCACCTTTTGAGATGCCCTTTTTCTTAATGAGATAATTTCTGAATTCTTTGGTGATCATATCCATTTCATCTTCCTCCATATTTGTTTCGTCAGTGATTCTCAGTGCCAGACTTCTTTCCTTCTTGGGAGCATCCATCTTCATTGTCTATCTTCTAAATTCATAGGCCGTGAGATTTCCAATTAGCTCATCCAATCTGAGGGTTGCCATGTTCTTGGATTCCTGAATAGCAGTGATCTTACTCTCCCAAGAGATCGGCAAAACCCTTGTCAAAATCTTTTCAACCTTGTCTTCTTCAAGGATAGTCCTTCCAAGAGATTTTAGTTCGTTTGTCAGAGTGGTGAACCTAGTTTACATCTCTTGGATGGTCTCTCCTTCATTCCTAGAGAAATTCCCATATATAGAATAATAATGTACCTCTGGATCTTTTCACTTGTGCAGTTCCCTCATGAGCCACTTGCAAATTGTCCCAAATTTACTTGCCACTGGTGCAACTTTGAATTCTGTTGTACTCATCTGGACCAAGTCCACAGACAAGCCACTTCTTGGCCTTGGCATTCTTTTCCCATTTTCTTAAGTCTTCAGCAGTGTAGTCAGCTCTTGTGTTTGGCATATCTACTCCTTTAGTAGTCTTCTTCATGGTGGCCAAAGAACCGTCAGTGACTATGTCCTATAGTTTATAGTCTTCTCCAATTAAGTGATCCTTCATCCTATTCTTCCACCAGAAGTAGTACAGTCCATTGAAGAGTGGTGGCCTAGCAGTTGATTATCCGTCACAGCTCCCAGGTGGTGCACTCATCTTGATCTTTTCCTAAGGTGTTAGCCTCTTCAAGAATAACCCCCTCTCATACCAATTGTTATTTATCTATGTCAATACCACACAAGGGGGGGGGGGGCATTTGTGTGGTGACCAATTATCGTGTGCAGTAGTTATAGAAGGACCAGGTTCTTCTATGTGCTCCAACTCCTACAGTTTGCAAAATAATAAATGCGTAATTTATGCGGAATAAAGAACACAACAAATTTACGTGGAAAATACCTGGCTCAAAAGATGAAAAAACCACGAACTACTTCCCAGTAGGATTTTCCCAAACTCTTCACTAAATCATTGAGCCAAACAACATTTACAAAATAAACTCTTTTGTAAACCTAAGGATTAACTCTAACCCGTTGTGGCAAACTAGCCTCTAGCTATTTGCGACAAACTTCAAGTTAACTATAACTTTAACACTCAGTACCTGTTACAATTGCTTCTAGATAAAGTTGAAAGGTACAATTTGTAATCACCTACTACAAATAAACTAGACTAAAACACCACAAATGGCACTGGTTCTTCTAGCTTGTTCAAGTAGTTTCAGAGTCGCACAATTAAATCTCACACGAATTGCTTGCCAAATTGCCTTGCTGATTTTGCTCTCAATTCTTGTTTTGCTTCTGCTTTTTTGTGTGTCTTTGAACAATAAGAACACTTAACAATATATAAGATTTAGTAGACATTGAGATATACTAGAATTCGGACGCTACTCTTCCTTGGTGGAAGAGTTCTAGTAGATCTCAACTCCCTAAATCCTCCTTTATTCTGATTTTGTTCTTACTGAATAAGGAGTCCATATCCCGGTCAATTTTAAACCTTTTCGATCAGGAGATATCTCTTTAGATCACGGATTGTGTTTATCTCCTGCTTGTGGACCTCACGTGCCATTTACTCTACATGTGTCTGTGTCTACACTGATAGACCTGGTTCAACTTTGAGTTCCTTTGTCAATCTTCTAAACCATTCAGCTTCTTGATCCAACAAGGAGGGTCTTATGGACATAGAGATAACATTAATTAAATACAAGCATCACATTGTAAATCTGGATTCTTATAGCGTGATATTGTGAGCCTTATGATGTCCAGTAAAGCATGATAGGTCGATGGTTTTAATCCTGCTAAGGTTAGAGCACATGTGACACACTTATTTTTTGTTTGAGCAAGCGAAGATTATCGGTATGAAAGTCCTGATTATTGGAGGGTTAGTCATCAGCTCTTAGAAGCGGGATCTACTTGATAGTGAATAAAATAGAGCATTATAGCTAAGGGTTGAATGTATACACCATTGTGGATTTGACTTAAGGATATTTGTACTCCAAAAATATCTATAAAATTTAGTAAGTTTAAAATCCACAAATGGCTTGGAATAAGACAATGAGAGCTAACAATTACAGAGGAAGATATGAGATATCAAAAAAATATTGTTCTTTAATATTTGAATTGTTTATATATTAAATACGAGTGCTAGGGACTCAAGAAATTACCGTAAAGATGGTTAACTCTGAAAGAAGTGGAAATACACCACTGTAAACTTCGTGGTTAGTCTACCATAATTGTTGATAAAATTATGATCCTTATTTCGGTGATCGTGTTAGTCTCATCGAGATATCACACCTAATTCAGTCTGAATTAATTATAAGTCATACTATTTTATGAAATGATAGGTTAGAGAGATTGTATATAGAATGAGATGCCCGTATCGTCATGTGTGATAAGACTAACAATGTATTAAACATTTTCTTAAGGGTGTATGGATGTGTTCTAGTACAATCATGTGTGAGATCGTTGTGTAGGGGCGTATGGATGCGTTTCAGCGATGTTGTACGTAAGAGCGTTATGTAGGAGTGTCTGGATATGTCCGACATTTCCATATGAAAAAATATATTTCACCGTAGGTTTGTTGTCGAGATGCTTGGATTAGTTCCAACATGTGGGAGGCATAAAAGAGGATGCATATCTAGTTCCAACACTAGCCTGATGATATATAGTAAATGGTTCATGATCAATTGTTATTGACTGAGTTTGTACCCAATAATAACTACTAGCTTAAGATACTTTTTTTAGGATCGATATTTGTCGACAATATTCAAAGGTTTTCTTTAGGAAAAAGAGTTCTGAGATTTGGTCGAAAATGTAAGCTAAGTTAAAAATATATGCAGATCTGTTACTTTGTCTTTGGGGCTTGTGATAGTGCATCCTATGTTATATGTGTCAATGCTTGGGTGGTAAGTTCACCAATAGAGTCATATAGCCAAGGACTTCGCACTAGATGAGAAGTTTGAATTACTAAGAAGATCTCATAGTTATCATTGATAGACAAGTGGCAGTTGAGGTTGACAACAAGGGTACTTCGATAAGAGTATTGTGATGCAACCATCCCACGAGGAAGCTACGCGGGAGTCTGAGGCAGAAAGGAGAAACAAGTACCCGTACATATTTGAGATGTTAAATACACTTTCTTACATTGTTCGAGGACGAACAAGAATTTATGTGGAGGAGAATGTAATAACCTAAAATTTCAAAAGTGAATTTTAAGTTATATCCTTGACTATAATCTTTTCTCTTTATTAACTTACGTATACATATATGTATATGCATACATACATTATATATATAGAGAGAGATGTCAAAATAATTTTTTTTTATTTTTGTACACAAAGATATATGCAGTTGTTGTATTTAATTATTTATATGACTATAGTTGTGTGTATTAAGAATAGGAGTATTTATTTAGAATAGTAATTCGAGGAGTAATAAGTACAGTGAAGGTTACATTGGGTTATAAATTGGGGGGCCAATTGTAAAGCTAAACAAATGGATATTTAGTGTCACACTACCACTGATTAATGAAGGGTAATAAGGGACCCGGATTCTGAGTCGCCACCCGAATTTTTGACAATTCTCCGGGACACCGTTTTATTTTAAAATCCCAAACCAAGGAAATTTTGACTATGATTTAATTTGTCTGCGACCAGATATCCGAGTAAGGAATTCTGTTAACCTGGGAGAAGGTGTTAGGCATTCCCGAGTTCCGTGGTTCTAGCACGGTCGCTTAACTATTAATATTTGGCCCAAATTATCTGATTATTTACATATTTTGAACCTATTGTGCTTTAGCCTTTTTCACTTTTTAGCCGCTTTTAATATTTATGGATTTATCTTGAAACAAGTCACGATGGCGCGCACTTGTTTGTGTTTGGACATATTACAATTACGCCACATGAAATGCACCCGCAATTGCAAGAGATGATTTTAATATAATTTTAAGTTGAAGTCGGGACGTGAGTTGTCACACCCATGTAGATTACGTAGTCAAGACTATGGTCGTGACGGTTTTAGAATGCCTATTTGAGGCGATGTTTAATTATTCTCTATGTTTTCTATTTGAAGGGGAGTTTTAGCTTTAAGACCAATAAGGACGTTTATGGATTTATCTTAAACAAGTCCCGATGGCATGCACTTATTGTTTTTGAGCACACGACAACAACGTCACATGAAATGCACCCATGGTTGCTATGTGAGTTTATATTAGTTATTTAGAGTTGAGGGTCGGGGGCATGAGTTGCCACTCCCGAGTGTAGGTTACGGTAGTTTTGGAATAATATTCGACTCTTTAACAATTTGCAATCTAAAAGGCATGATTCTATCTAGAAGGTAAGTGAAGATTGTCTAAAATTAAACCTGCTAATCTAAAGGACAAGATTTTTGGGCTATGGCCATATTTTATCCCAATTTGTTTCAACTCTTTTGGTCAATCCTAATTGTGGCTAGTTTTGACATGATTCGAATTTGAACAGTCTGAATAACCAGGAGCAGATACGCTAACACATTTAAAATTTGCGTTGTAATAAAAGAGGCAGATTTGAGTTGCAAATACAATGTCACAGGCATCAGATTCCTTTGTCGTTCGACCTATATACCATACATGAATGCTTATATATTGCTTACGGATACAATGTAGACCTTTTATCCTTGTTTTTGTGAAGGAACAACTTTTATAACAAAAAGAGTTAACTAACCAAGCCTCTTAAATTAAGATTATCCGATATTTTTTAGGAAAAGAGTTGATACTCCTCACACCATTCGACAGAAAATTATTTAACACAATTAATGGGCCTGAAATTCTAGTTTCCATAACTGTCATGATAAACATTACGGGAAGTACAACTGATTCACAAACTTTAATATAGTCCAGTCCTTATTACAACTAAAAGTATACAAAAAAAGGCTGTAATTATGCTATTACATTGTTCTTAAATTAAATATACAGGTTCTAATAATAAGAAGAAAATAAAAGGAACAAGGTTAGCTGCTGCTCTTGTGCAAGCCATCAACTTTCATGCTTTAGGATCTGTATTCTTCAGCTTTTAGTCCCAACTGGAACTCATGTGCACTGTAAATGACTGAATCTGATCATTACGGAGATCAGATTCGACCCTTTAAATGCTGCTCCCATAGTGACATCCGATTATATAAGATCTAAGTCGTCCAAACCAACATATATAATCATCTTATGGGGTGAATTTGACCATTAAGGGGTCAGATTCACTACCCTTTAATGCTATCTAATGACTCTATTATGACTTCATAGATATAGAATTAATCACAGAAGACTTTAAGAGATAATTCTACTATTATAATCACACGTAGATGAACAACCAGATTTTTAACAAGTAATCACTGATTCATCATAAAGAAAGGCAACATGTTTTATGCATTTTTCTTAGATTGAATCTGACTATAAGAGAGAGTCTAATTCAAACCCAGAGATGCAACCTTGTTTGACATTTTTACCAACCATACTAGTACTTCAGCCAGTATTCATTTGAACCCTATGACTATTCTTGGCCTTTTTAGAGAATGAATCACACCATACAAGGGTTCAGATTCTTTACTCTACAGCCCTTCTTAACGACATGATGTATACCCTTTAAAGGGTGAATTTCAGCCATCTATACTACTGTTTTGTGCACTATTATGGGGTGAATTTGACCATTGACGGGTCAAATCCATACCCCAGTGCTAATACTAACCTATCTACAGACTTGCTTGTTGAATCTCTTTATTGACCAAAGAGACTTAATTGAAAGCATATTTTATGCACACTTATAGAGAGAACTTGACCATAGAGAAGGTCAGATTCTACACGATAGTGCAGCTTTTTTTTCAGGAGGTAGAACTTTGAGTATCAACTACATTTATATACCTATAATTTGAAATAAACAAAATATACCATCAAAGAAATACCAACAGCATGACTACATTTATCACACTCATAAACACATTACCACACCCACATTGTCACATTTTATAGAAAAGAAGAAAAGAGCTTCAGATATCAAAACAGCCAGCTTATAGTGAACAGAAGATGAAAATTCCAATCCAACATTTCATTGAGAACAAATGAATGGATACATACCTTTTTTAGGAGCAAAACAACAGAAAACTTGACCAAATAAAGGTCAACTGACGGCAGTAATCAACAAGAAAAGAGAATTTCAGCAACAACAAGCAGAAAACCAGTACTCAGCAATAACAATCCCAGAAATCTTGAGTAGAATGCTTAGGACTCCCAGCAATCAGACTCCAAACAGAAAACCAAAAGGAACTGAGGACTAATTCATATATTTGTAAACTCTTTTTCAAAAAGAAATCATATTTTTCTTTTCTAATAGTACTTTCTTTTTGAAACTTTTTGCTTTTGAATGGAAAGTATTTCTGTATTTTTAGCAGCTAGAAGAGAACCTTTTTCAGAGTGTCAAAAAAAATCCACTTAGACTAAAGGGAGGGGTCTATTTATAAGATATTTGGGAATAGGATATTCTTTGGAATATTCCCAATCAAAAAGTTGAAAATAGTACAAAATAGTACATAGGGCAGTTGTCAACCTTATCTTTCGCACAACTGTACCTATTCTAGAACTTTCCTACCCATTAAAAGACCCTTTTACCCTTAAAATTCTGATTTCATAAGTCTACATTACCTATTGTACCCCTTGGAGTCCCTGAATTTACCATTGGGTAATCAGGTTACTCACTTGGGTTATTATTTAACTTTGGTTAGTTAAAAACAAGTTAACCTAATTGGGTAATCAGGTCACTTGGGTTATTATTTAACTTTGGTTAGTTAAAAACTAGTTAACCTATTTTAGTTAACTAGGGGTTGTTCTTGACTAGGGTTAGGTTAACTAATTAAAGGTTAATTGATTAAGCCAATCTAGTTAACCTAGGTTAACTGATTTAATCTCATTAGTTACTAAAATTAGAAACTTAACTAGTCATTAAGCCTAGGTTAAATAATTTGTTTTAGTTAATTAACCCCAAATTAATTATCTTGGACAGACTTTAGGACTTGGTTTGTCGTTTAAAAGACTACCAACCTAGGTTGACCTAGTTAAACAAGTTACTTTTAGGAAGTTATAATTAACTAAGTTAATCTTGATGTTTATGATTAAACTACGTTGGTCCATGACTATACACTGTCAATCTCAAAATCAATAATAATAATAAGGGTAAAACCAATTAGTTTCAAACGAGAATTCTAACTAAGGCATAATTCAAGGACTCTGTTACTACTTTTCGATGAAAATCATGCACTTAGTAATTCATATGAAACATAATGAATCATAATAGAATTTACACAAATAATCAAACATGATTAGATATTTCAGCAGACCAAGAGCAAAACCAAACATCGGATAATACTGAAAGTTAGACATGAATTAACAATAGTCATGTGCTAAACTCCAGAATACTAGACAAAGCAAATTCTCATTTTCAATTGCAAAAATCAAATGCACTTCCTTTTATTTTCAACAAATAGCTAAATAACTTCAAACATAAACGGGGACAAAAATGAGAGCAAGGTCGAACAACTGGAAAAAAAAAAACAGGCTTAATTAGACAGTGATTACATGATTTTGTTTGGCTTTAATATTGCATAGAATAGTAAAGGAAAGGAAGGAATACCCGATGAAGGGTTTTGCCGGAAAAGTTGAAGGTCGCCGGACCTTGGCCGGACTCCGACAGGGTTTGAAAATGACTCAAACGCACAGAAATCAATAGCCCTCGTTGAGAGCTATTGATCCGTGTAGGTTGGAGCCATTAAAAGTCTTCGAAACAGCTTGTAGCAATGAACTAGGGTTTCAGGTGTTTTCAAATTTGAAATTGAAAAAAATCGACTGTTTTTTTTAGGAAACTAACAATGGGAGGTGGTTGGGGAGGTCATGGGGATAATCTGGTATAATTTTGGGGTCGATTGGAGAAGCTCCGCCACCGAAGGCGATTTCCAGTCGGCGGAGGATGGCGGCTAGGGTTTGGGCTTTAGAGAGAAGAGAGAAGGGTGAAGCGGCTAGGGTTT
>ML347356.1:0-22464 GCA_005239505.1 Nicotiana paniculata
TTACTGGAGAATTAGACACACCAGATAAAGTTTGGGAGATCCAACATACATGCAAGGATGATAGAGGCGAATTGGTGTGGTTGGATTCACATCCCCAACAAATTCATGTAATTATCTAAAAACGCTTATAAAGTTCTCTGTTTCCGTAAGTTTCATTTAATATGTTTTATTATGTTTTGATTTAAATGATTATGCATAGATGCAGGATCAACTACAGGAAATTGTCACTCAACAACAATCTGAGGAGATCGAGCATCCCATGACTAGAGATGAGATTCTATCCTCCGTTCTTGGTGAGAGAACAAGCTACGTTCGTGGAAAGGATGCGGAAAGAAGCTCCTAAAAAGAGTAACATTCAGCAGGAAAACATAGAGGCAAACGTGTATTCTGCTATTGACATTGTGCGTCAAGAGATGCAAGTCGATATGGATAGGAAGTTGCAAGAAGAACGTGAACAAATGGCTGCTGAGTTGCGAAGAAATATGAAAATTGAGTTGGAAAGGAAGTTGGCAGAGGAGCGTCAAAATGCAAAGGCAGAAGTAGACAAGAGGATCTCTCTAGAAGTGGACAAAAAGATGCAGGAACAATTTGCTAGTTTCTTGACCAGATTGCAACAACAACAAGTACTTGCTTCGCTCCTTTATGAAGAGTAGCTTATCATTTTGGTAGAGTAATTTTCTGTTTGTTCAATGTTTTACAGTTACATGTCATTTTTAGTACAACTCCTGCTAAGCCTACCACATTGTATTAAAATAGCATCCACCTCTTCTTTAGTACAGCTTGAAGCCCTCACTGGAGCTGACACTACAATCCCATTCTCTTTGCTTGCTCCAACATTGTTGTTGTTACCATTTTTAGCAGATTCTTGTTCTCCACTTGGATTTGGGTTTGGTTATTTCTGGCTTTGTGATTGCATTTTAGCCGGCCTAAGAAGGCATATGCTACAAGTGGAGTCTAAGGTCAATACAAGGATATTTCCTTTTAGATTGATAGAAGGTCAATACAACATTGTTCATGACTCATCTTAGATTGATATTTCCTTTTTTTTTTCTACTCCTAACCCCTTTTTCAATTTTTCTTTTTGGATGTTGCTCTTCAGTATCTTTGGGAAGGAAACTTATTTTAATAAAAGGATATTGATTTAAACACTAAACCAGATTCTTTGGCTAGATTGCATTTCTGAATTAATAAGATGAATATGACTAAGAACAAAGCAGTAGAGATTTCATCGCCAATATCTAAATTAGAGCCTCTGATAAATCATACAAATCCATTTTCACCATAACCTTTTCACAAGTTCCTGAAAGATTCTGCCACAAGTTAAAGCTCTCAGTTGAGCTAAAGCTGTTATTCGATCCAGATGCCGAGAACTTCTCTCCCTGAAATGAAAACAAGATATAATTAACCACATAGTTCATATGGTTGATTAGAATGTCTAAATGTGTCTAAAGTTTCTGTTTAGCCCACAATGATTCTATGGTTGCATTTTAGCCAGCCTAAGAAGGCATATGCTGTAAATTTAACTACAGTGGTTCGGTTATATTATTTTTCTGACTATTTTATATTCTTGCTACTGTATTTTTCTGAATACTTCATCACTGTTGCTATTGTGGTAAAAGTATTAACATTATTTGGCAGAGAATGCAATGCCATAACCATTATTGTTAATAAGGTTTTCAAGCAGCATCATAAACTAGTACTAATACTCCTAGTACTAGTTTAGAAAGAACAAGAAGTGTTCTTCTTGCTCAAACAACTTCCCATGATAAATGATTTGCATACATGAAAAGTAGCTTTCCTTTGACATAGATTGAAAATTCTTAGAATTTTGATAGTAGTTTGATATAACAAATCTCATTATGTTCCTTATCTATATTACATTTGTCTAGCAGGGACAAGACACTTAAACAGTGATTCAAGAATGGTGTCGAGCAAGAAGCAGTTACAAGGCACTTAATATTTTGTCTTTTTTGGGATATGTATGCGTACAATTACAATGCACAATGAAGTGTCGGGTAGTATATATGTAATTGAGTTTTTAGTAATGATAATATTTATAATATTCGGCTTGAAAAATTCTTTTGGTGTTTGTCAAACATTATTGGTTGCATATTGATAGTCAATTGATATGAATATCCCTATATAATTTTGGTCGTTATAATCTATGAGAAAATAAGCTTTCGTGGCGATATAGTTTTGTCAAAATATTAGTAATTGTTGCGATATAAAAGTTGCCACTGTAGATTTATTTCTTTTGCAGCGACTTTAGTTGCTACAGAAAATATTGTGGCTTTCATGGTTAAATATTGTGTGGCAACTTTAGACACTACAAAAGGACATTTATAGTGGCGACATAATCTTGCCACTGAACGTTAATATTTTTTTGTGGCGATGTCAGCCGCTGCTAAAGGCGTATATATAGTGGCGACATAATCTTGCCACTGAACGTTAATATTTTTTTGTGGCGATGTCAGTCGCTGCTAAAGGTGTATATATAGTGGCGACATAATCTTGCCACTGAACGTTAATATTTTTGTGTGGCGATTCTAGTTGTTGCTAAAGTTGTATATATAGTGGCGACATAATCTTGCCACTGAACGTTAATATTTTTGTGTGGCGATTCTAGTTGTTGCTAAAGTTGTATATATAGTGGCGACATAATCTTGCCACTAAACGTTAATTTTTTGTGTGGCGATTCTAGTCGCTGCTAAAGGTGTATATATAGTGGCGACTCATCAAATATATGCTTGTTTGGAAAAAAATTTTATAGCAGTTTTTCCAACCTTTTGTGGAAACTATATCGCCACAAAATATGATCATTTAGCGGCGACTTATAATGTCGCTACAAATACCCTTCAGTTATGGTTTGGAGTGTGGCAATACACAAGTCGCCACTGATGACCTATACCAACGACTAAAGGGGATTTTGTAGCGACTTTAGTCGCCACAATAAGGTAGATTTTTAGGTCGTAACATGTTAATATCAAAGCTCTAGGTTCGTAGGTTTTATGAGTCATGAGCAAGTTTCTAGTGGAGTCTTGAGGATCCATATGATGACGTCCATACTTATCTTTGAGAGGCTACATGACATCTAGAAAAACTTCACCTTTTTTCTTTCTTTATTGTGCGACCTTGATTAAGCTTGAAGCCTAATATTTGATTTCTCTCAATTCATTTGTATGCGTTGAGAGCACATTATTTGTTGAGTACCAAAAGCTTGTGCGGATGTCATGGAAAAGCGCCGAGGTAACTATGGGATAAGTATTATGCGTCAAAGGACTGCACTTGGATAGCTTTGCTATAACGAGAAGGGTTTTCTTATGATGCGACGGGATGTGGGAAATTGATTATCATTTAGAGCGTGGTGAAACCTTAAGGTACAGATGCATTGGTGGATCTTCAGTAGCCTATTATTTGGATAAAATAGATTCTTGCACCTAGTTGACGAGCATAGATTCAAGAGAAGTAATTGATCTATAATTATAATCATGGTTAAGTCACAGTTAGATACTACGTTAAGGTTTAACGGGTGGATTATCTTTGTGATAAGGTTTGAGGTTACATGTTTTTCCTTATGAGGTTATCGGGTGTTGTCGAATGATGTATTATAACTTTAGGCCTAGTGGGGGAGCTTACCATCGGTGATTGGGTCATGCGAGCATGTGTTGTTACAGTTTATGGGTTGAGGTGCAATTATGGACTCGTTGTGACTTGAGTGGAGCGGCATCGAGGTTGACTTAGACAGAGATTTATTAGATATGTGATGTGCTATGCACTAATGATACATTGGGATTGCTAAATGACTCTGGTTCGACTTTCATTGTGGTCATAGTATGGAATGGAAAAATATTCACTCGATGTTTATAGGAAAGGTTACTTTTTCTGAATGGGCTGATGTGAAATAAGGAACACATTATTCGTCATTATTCGGTCACGTATTGTGGAAAAGTAGAATAGTTGACTTTTCTCAGTCAAATCCATTAAGAATTATGCCTAGGGTTAAATTTCATAGATATAAAGCAAAAGAGTATAATAATGGAAGAGGACATGAACCTTACCTCCAGTCTTATGGTAGAAAGGAATTGATTGTCCTAACATGACAATCAATTGGATTCTGTATACTATGGTAAAGTTAGACTTATACAATGGTATTATATGTCTATCCCTTTTAGATAGGCAATTGGACCATAAAAGCAAATCGAGACGAAACCTAGGTCAACGCAAAAAGAATGGAAAGACTCCTTCCATTTACAAGAGATCCTACACCTAGGAATTGAGCAAACTTCACCCAAAAAATATGACAAAAACTAGTATACAAGCACACAGGGGGAAACGTTCTATAGCACAAGAGACCTATCTTCATCATAGCTTTAACAATAACATGAAAGAAATCCAAGGTGAAGATAAGCATATAGGCAATCAAAAAAGAGGTGGAGATAAGTTGTTTTTGTGCGATGATATTGACAGAAGAAATATAACTCTAGAGGGGCGACTGTCACTGTGTGTTTTGCTTTCTGAGGTGTCCAGTAGTGAAGCTCAACAGTGTGTCCATGTAGAGGTGGATCCAATACACTAAACAAGACAACCTGAGCTGTTGGCGGTTGAGACTAGGTGTAATACTTTCTGCTTCTTGAATTTGTAGAAATGATCACCTGGGAGCTGCTGATTGTTGTATCATAGTGGATAGCTAGTAGATTTGTCCCCAAGGATCATATCAGTCATGTATGACTGTAGTGTGTGATCCAAAGTGAAATGATCAAAATGGCATTCCCGGGAAAATTGATGCACTTCCAACAAAATAAGCATTTGAAATGCTGATACCACATATTAAAAGTTCATCAATGATCTAGGTCTGCCCATAGTACCTGAAAAATTCAAAAAACAAGTTAGAAATAAGAGCACCCTATTTCCCTTCTCCCAAGAAAGAAAGACATAGTGTTCATCTTCCAAGTCTGTGATTCTGCAGATTGTGTAAGTTTGTTACAAGTTGTGTACAGTGCTCTCCTATTTCTTGTGGATGTGAGTATGAAGTTTTGCTCTCAGGTTCTTGTGAGTTCTGAGAGCTGGGTGTGATAGTTGAGCTATGTCTTGGGAAAAAGGTCTGGAATTCCTGCAAATGGATAAGGGTACTACTGTAGGGTAGGTTATAAGGTGGTAGTGGTTGGTAGCATGTTTGGAGGCATGTATGTGGTGTTTTATAGCTCTGAGATGTAGTCTTCTACATATGTTGCTGCCTGCTACAGATTCTAAATTGTGCAGTTGGATTTTGAGGTGTTGCCAAGTTGCTACTTCCATGCTCTAGTGTCTGATTATGGGAGAGGAGAGTGCATGGAGATGTAGTTTGACCCAGGATATCTGATCCTCTAGTTTTGTTCCAGTTGCAGTCCATTAAAAGAAGCTGACCAAGTGTGACCGTCAAGTTATGGCATGCTTGTGACCATTGATGTACCCTCAGCAGATTGAGCATTGGGGATGCTAACACCACATGCTGAGGATAGATCAAATATTTCAGCATGTCATAGGAAATAGAGGAACTGTGGACCTTTCTATCCTTTTCCTGTGGGTGTGGGCATAAAACATTACTCTCAAGTTCTTGTGGATTCTGAGAGCTGATGTGAGATATGAGTTATAGGTTAGGAAAGAGGACTCAGGTTCTTGAAAGTGGGGATAGTTGTTAATGTGATTGCAAGAGTATTGAGGTGAGATGTGACTATGGAGTAAAATTGATGAGTGTGTGTTGCTGTAAGGATAATGTGATGGTAGTTGTGGGTGTAGTAGGTTCAGATGTCAGGGTTGAGTGTTGGCTATATTTAAGAGTTCTAGAAGACACTATTCGTTATAGCATTGAATAGTCTCCAACAGATTGAGCACCAAAGGTGTTAATACGACATCTTGGAGGCCTGTCAATGCTATGAATGTGTCCATTGTACCTGCATAAAGGAGCAAACAACTTAGCAAAAAATAGAATACCATGTCCTTCTCCAAAAGGACTTGGACATTGTATACCCCAACAGTATAATTCTCCTACTACTAGTGCTTTTGTGAATGATGTTGTTACTGCTGTTTCTGAAAATTCTAGGTAGACGTTGTTGCATTTGCAGGGCACTTGTAATGGCCTTAGAATCTGTGCCCCATTTCCTGCTCATATTACTGTGATGTTGTTCCATGATAGAAAGTTGGACAATTAGGTATGCTCCCATTATTTCTGTTGAGTCAACCACAACCATGAGAAGAGGTGGAGGCAAGGTGTGGTGGTGGGCTGATTTTGTGGTTCTTCTTGTGTCTGGAATCAGGGGTGTCAAGGAAATCTTGCTGGTCTTGACCCCCGATATGAGAAGGCAGACTAGAAATGCTGGGGAAGTGTGTTAATACATCAAGGTCATGGATGAGTTTAGACAATGAATCAACATGATAGTTAGCCTCTCTGTAGACATGTGATCTCCTCACACTGAAGACATAGAGTTTTCAGCTTTTACAAGTTCATCTTTACGGTCCAAGGAGGATTAGAGTTGCTTGTTAGCTAGTTGATCATTAAAGCAGAGTCTGCTTCAAGATGGACTCTGATATATCCATGGGCAATACACCACTGGATGCATATGAAAGTTGCTTCTGTTTATGCCAGGTTGTTGGTACCCTCCCTTAAGGGGCAGGCTATTACCTGAATGAATTCACCCACTTTATTTCTGATAATAGCATATCACTACCTATCCTCCTAGAGTTAGTCAAAGAACTCCCATCGCTGTTAACTTTTACAAAATTAGCTGCAAGTCTATTCCAAATAACTTGTTGGGTAGTTGTGTGTTGTTTGATATCCTCAATGATGGAGTATATATCCACCGAATTGTGAGGACAATTAATAGCAGGGTAATTGGCATGCAGGAGTAGATGGATACCAGAATTGATGGAGACTAGGACTCTAGTTATAGATGAACTTTTTCCACCATACTTTAACCTATATCTGTTCTTCAACAAGTTCAAGCATATGATTATGGGAAGTGTATCAAGGACTAGATTTTCCACCTCATTATTCCTTTTTTGCATCCACCAATTCATAAAAAGCAATCTCAGTGGCATATTTTCAGTTCTAACACCAGATGGACCTCCATATTTCTTCCAAAAAATTGTAGCAAAGTTGCCTATACCGAATATATGATATACTGATTCAGCTACAAGTCTGGCACAAATTCTTTCAACCGATTTGGCAACTTTCAGCTATACAAAGTTAGGTGATTTACCGGGTCGACATTCATCTTGATTTCGGCCTTTATTTTCTTCCTTTGAAACGATTGACCTGACCGGCTTGAAACTTGATTTGATTATCTAAGGAAGCCGAGCCAACTACACACCGTGTAGCAGTAGGATTAGCAAAGGAAACTACCCTATCTTTAGTAAGTATTTTGTTTCTGAGAGCACTCCACAGGCAGAAAGACCATTTGAAGGGAATCTTCTTATGCCAGTTCATTTTGTTGGTGAAGTTTGGTTGCTGCTTTGTTCTTACCACTTACCAGGCTGATGCACGTTTGAATTCCCCTAACACTATGGGTTTCCAAATAGGTTGGTCCTGAGAATGCGGCATGTAGTAGATGGGGGTTTGCATGATAACATGAATCATATGAGTAGGGGCAATTCTGTTTAGCTCTTGTAGATTCCAATGACCATTTTCCCAGAAATGGGCAACTGTAATGTTGCATGGTCTTCCACCTTCAATTCTGTAGCTAGCAAGTGCACCTGTGCCCAACCAGTTATCCCACCAGAAGCTACAACTACTAGAATGCAATCTCTAATGAATATTTTTCCCAGCCTCTTTTAAGTTGAACATCATTTTCTTCCGAGCTTGTGATTGTCCAGAGGCCCATTTCTTGGATATTGGATTTTATCTTTGACGTATTTGGCTCTAAGAAAACTGATCCATAATGATTTTTTAGTTCTAAATATCCACCATTATTTGTACAGCATGGATTGACAATCATATTTCATTGTTTTGAAGCCAATTCATCCCATTCACTATGAAGCATAACTTATGACATGAGGACTAATGATACTTATTTCTGTTTTTCTCCATTCCTAAAAAATGGTAGCATCCAATTTCTCTGTTTCAGGAAAGTTTTAGGAGGAGAGAGAGCTGATAAGAGACGTATGGCATAGATTGCAGGACATATTTGATCAAAGTAGCTTTGCCTCCGTAAGATAGAATCCTACTTTGCCATCCTTTGATTCTGTTAACTACTTTAGCCACGATGGAGTTGAAGTGCACAATTATCATCCTTCCTGAGT
Organism: Nicotiana paniculata; assembly: GCA_005239505.1. Lineage (NCBI taxonomy): Eukaryota > Viridiplantae > Streptophyta > Magnoliopsida > Solanales > Solanaceae > Nicotiana > Nicotiana paniculata. Next base: position 8,275 of record ML347356.1, read on the forward strand.
AAAGTGCGCACCCCAAGTATGTGAGTTGAGATTATTTCTTATTAAATTCTGTAACTTGTTGGATTTCTCTTATGTAGTACTGAAGGCACTATGAGAGGTCATAAAATGACTCTTTTGTCTATTGATCAGTTGGTCAGAGGTGTCTTCTTAGCTACTGAGAATTGCAATGATTTTCTGTATAGCTGTTTTGCCACCAAAAGTAAAGATGATAATATCACCAGCAAAGCTAAGGTGGTTAATCTGTGTGCTTTTTTTCTTATCATGTAAAAGCCATTTAAAACAGATCAAGATTTAAGTTGTTGAGCATTCTAGACAATAATTTAGCTCCAATGATGAACAATGATGGGCCCAGTAGATCTCCTTGTTTCAGACTTCTGATTGAATAAAAAAAGCCACATTTGGTACCATTTATGATGATAGAGTATCAGTTATTGGATATGGTTCTCCTGATCATAACAATGATAATCTCATTGAAGCCCATTCTTCTCTGCATTATGCAAGTAAATCCCCAAGAAACTCCATCATAGACTTTAGCCATGTCAAGCTTGATGACCACATAGACCCAATGTAAGGTTTTTTTATTCCCTGTACAATTTTTATGCCAACATTTTATTTTATAAGATGCTTCCATCTTTAACAAAGATAGAATGATTTGCAGAAATGATCCTAGGAATAATAGGTGCCAATCTAGAGCATATGACTTTGGAGAAGATTTTGTTGATGAAGTTACTGAAACTAATTGGCCAATAGTCTGCAAGTGAGTTGGGGAATTCCTCTTTAGGAAATAGGACTAGACATGCACTAGTCATGTATTGGGGCATAGTAGCACCCCCAAAGAAGGCCAACACCACATTCAGTAAGTTAGACTTAATAATATACCAGCAAGACTGGAAGAATTTTCCATTCATACCATTATGTCCAAGAGCACTTGTAGGAGTCATGAAGAAGACATCATATTTAAGTTATTCCATGGTAGGGTCCTTAGTTAGAAAATCATTATCCTCCTCTATGATTATAGAAGGAATATCAGACAGTAGATCTTCTTTTATAACCCTTTCGATTTCAGCGAAAAGGTCCGAAAATAGGTGCATGCTGCTTCACTAATAGCTTCATCACCCTGAACCCATTCCCCTTCATTGTCCTTGATTTTTTGAATGCACAATTTCTTATTCTACCTCTAATCAAGTTGTGAAAATATCTAGAATTAGTATCTCCTTATCTGAACCATTGCAGTCTATTTCAAAGTAGATTCTTCTAACTTCATGTATCATACATATTGATCGTTTCTTCTATGATGCTACCACATTGAAATCTCCAATGACACACCATGGAATTGAGCATGTCATGGATTTCTATCTTAGAACATCCCAAAAAGGTCTTCGGAGAACAACTTTACAGTTGGCATAGATGATAGTGATTTGGAATGGCTCACCAGCTTCAATATGCTGCAGCGCAATGGTCAACTGGTGCTCAACATGATCAATAACTGTGCATGTGAAGTCATGATCCCAGAATACCCAGATTTTATCATTGATATTAGAAGCATAATGTTGCATGGATAGTTGTATTCTATAGAGGTTGATTTTGAGTGTTGTCAAGAAAAGGTTCCAGTAATGTAAGAAAGGATAGTTTATGGAGTTTCTTCAAGAGTTTGAGTCTTTAAATGGAACCAAAGGTTCTAATACCTCTTGCATTCTATATGATTGTGCTGATCATAGAAATTGCTTGGAGGTAACTATTTTTTGTGGTACATTAAAACTGGTACCTTTGCTTCTGGTGAGGTAATAGAGAGGTTTACTTCTAAGAGACAATCCATGTGAACAACCACAATGTAAACATATGTAGCACCATTGATATTAGTATAAGTTTACTACATGTTTCATCTTCTTCCAAATTTTCACTGTACTCATCATCAGCCCCATCACCAAAGCCAACCTCATTTTCTGATGCATGTGGATATATTCATCTTCTCCAAATCCCAAAATGGGAAAACTTATTGAGATGACACTCCTCAATTACTGGTTCATCATGAATTATTTATCTAGGAAAGAGTGTAGGATTATGACGTGGTGAGGGGCCATAAAGGCATAATTTTCACTCTGTCCATAAGAGTTGAGGATATTGCATGAGATACAGGTTCAACTTCTTTAGCCATAGATGTAGGTGCAATTGTAGACCTGTTTTCAGCTTCCCCTATCATGTGATAAGTTCTAGTTAAGATGTCCATTTGGTTAACTTCAGGATCAACATCCATCAAGCTCTGCTGAGATAGAAACTCAAAATGAGTTCCAAGGTCCCCCTGGATATCAACACTTGTAAAGTTGAGCAGGTTCATAAAGTCCTTTTGTTTCCTTATCTGTCTTTTTTTTATTGGTATTATTTTCTGATTTTGTTAAAGTAGTTTCTGATTTGTTAGAGATCTTTCCTTTATTAATATTAGTCCTGCTATCTCCATTAGTGGAACTAGAAATCATACATGTCTATGCCTCTATTTAAGATATTATCTAAGTGCATTGATAGTGATCTGTGGTTGTAAGAGGTAATTGGTCCATCCTAAGGTTACTAGGTGCCAAGGCACACTCATGCAAAACATGAGGAATACCCACTCCCTTTGGATCCCCAACCTAAGCAACTTTAGGTTTTTCCTAACCATCTTTCATTTCTCGAACAACAGGGGAGATATTGGGGTTAGGATTATTATGGGCACAAACATATGCACTCCTATCCAGTTGAGATGGAGGATTGTTAGAGATAATACATGTGCTTTGATTGGCTGCAGTTCCATTTAGTATTGTTCCAGATTGTTGGTTGTTGGTTTAGTTTGGGAGATAGACAACATGTGTCTTCTTGGTGTGATTCTGCTTAGATTCCTTTGAAGTGTCTTTTCTTTTGGGTCTGCTAGTCATTAATTGGAGGAGGTTCCCAGTGATTTGGTCTACCTCCTTCTTTTGTTGGTCTCCTATACTTTGGTTCATGCTCCTGTGATTCTGTTATATTTTCTTTTAGCAACTTAACTTGTTCAGACTGGTTTGGTAATTGTTGAGCATCAGATGGTCCTGCTACTGTGTCTAAATAATTATGTGTATTAGTTAAAGAGCTGGTTCTCTTATACAATACTTCCTCCTATAATAAGGTTCTTGGTCAGCCCCCTCCTGTAACTGTGCGCTCGCGTTTGACCTGGTGCATTCTTGTAGAGTAATTTCCCCAATGCTCCGCGTTCGCACCCAGGTCTCTGCGTTCGCATAGAGAAAATCCCAGCCCCAGCCCCAACCCCACTTACCCTTCGCGTTCATGTGAGTTACCACGCGTTCGCATAGAACAAAATACCAGCCACCAGCAAACAACATTCTCACCAGATTTTTCTAAGTCCAAACCAGTCTGACACCTAACCGAAATTTACTCAAGCCCTCGAGTCTCCAAACCAAACATGTACACAAACTTAGAAACATCCTACAAACTTACTCGTGCGATCAAATCGCCAAAATAAGATCTTAACAATGAATTTAGTATAAAAATCAAAGGAAAATCTCAAGAACTTTCAAAGTTTTAAATTTCACAACTATGGGTCCGAATCACGTCAAATGACCTCCGTTTCATACCAAATCTTACAGGATCACTCAAATATATATTAAACCTGTACCAGGTTCCGGAATCAAAATACAGGCCCGATACCATCAATTTCAAATATAATCAAATTTCCAAAAACACTTATAATTTCAGTAAAACAATTTCTTTCAAAAATTCATTTCTCGGGCTTGGGACCTCGGAATTCAATTTCGGGCATACGCCCTCGTCCAATATTTTCCCATGGACCCTCCGGGACAGTCAAATCATGGGTCTAGGTCCGTTTACCTAAAATATTGACCGAAGTCAACTTAAATTCAATTTTAAAGGTAAAATTAGCATTTTTCTCATTTTTTCATATAAAAGCTTTCGGGATATACGCCATGACTGAACACGCAAAACGAGGTGAGAATAAAGGAGTTTTTAAAGGCCTCGAAACACAATTTTAACTTATAGAATGAGAGATGACTTTTTGGGTTATCATATTCTCCACCTCTAAAACAAACGTCCGTACTCGAACGGACATAGAAAAGTACCTGAATCGGGGAAAAGGTGGGGATACCGGCTCCGCATATCATACTCGGACTCCCAGGTAGTTGCCTCGGCAGGCTGAATTCTCCACTGAACACGAACTGAAGGATAACTCTTCGATCTCAACTGACAAACCTGCCGGTCTAATATGGCTATCGTCTCCTCTTCATAGGTCAAATCCTTGTCCAAATGGACACTGCTGAAGTCTAACACATGGGCTAGATCGTCGTGATACTTCCGAAGCACAGACACGTGAATCACTGGATGCACAGCTGATAAATTTGGTGGTAACGCAAGTCTGTAAGCCACCTCTCCCACTCTATCAAGGATCTCAAAAGGAGCGATGTACCTAGGGCTTAGCTTGCCCTTATTCCCAAATATCATCACACCCTTCATGGGCGACACCCTAAGCAACACCAGCTCTCCGACCATGAATGCCACATTACAAACTCTGCGGTCGACATAACTGTTTAACCAAAGAATTAGACCCTTTGACTAAAGATATTTTTATGATGAACTATGGTTACTGATAATCAAGGAAATAGAGAAAAATGAATAACAGACAATATTGCAGAAATATAGAAAAGCGAAATCAATTATATTCCAGAATCACATGCCTTTACAAGCTGTATTCCCTCCCTTATATAGGAGATTCCTATAACGTACAACTCTTTGTATGCCTGCTCATTAATGACTAATTATGATATTAATGAGGCGTTACAAAGGATAACGGTAATTGGGGTACGGTTACATAACGTTCGAGTAATCAGTTGTGGGTCCTTGAATCTGCCTGTAGCTTTGTCTAGATTCATTCTGACCATGCCTCTCCCCTGTTTTGATCAGGTTGAGTTTCCCGTGGCTGATAAGCTTGAGGGTTTACTGAATCGTGCCTCTTTGTTCCGTACCTCTTCAAAGAATCACATCCAGTTGTCGCGTTTTCCTGTGTCCACATGACTGGCTGAGTTGTCAAAAGTTGGCTTACGTATGAAACTCTTTTTTTACCAATACAGATAGTCCCCCCACTTACAATATATTTAACGATTAATATTTGGTAAGTGGATATTCATTTATGGCGGGAATATTTTGCCGCCGCTTTTCCTCGAATCATGTATCCTTCTCTGCACCATAGGCGTTGTTTGTCACTATCATTAATGCTCATACCATGTCTCCTTTTCGGATTGGTTCTACATTTACTTGGCACCTTTTAGGGCTTTTTACGGCTGTGCCAGTCCCGAAGTGACATATTCAATTATGACTTTTCATCATTATTTTTCTTTTTTTTCCATGTTTGACGGTTGTCCTCAAGTATAAATACCTTTCTTCTTTTATTTGCTTCCACAAAACACTTTTCTAAATTTGTCTTTTGTAAAGAACTTTCTTCTTGCCTTTGTAAACATGTCTTCTTCAAACTAACCTCAGGGAGTAATAGATATAAACGCCATCTTCTGCTCCAACTAGGAGTCGGAGGGGTGGTAGAATTAGAAGTCTAGGATCCACTCCTTCAAGGGGCTCTGCTTCTTCTTAGATAATTCCTTCTCCTTCCACTAGATCTCTAGTTTCTCCGAGATTTAGGGTTTCTCGGTCTTTGTCTAGAGGTAGAGGTGAACGCTTTCGTGAACCTGGAGTTAATGAAATTGTCCCTGCTGAGTTTCTTTTTGCTAGGGATAGTCAAGTTCTTGTAGACCAATCTTCTTCCCTTGAAAGTGTGGAAAGGTATCCAACCCTTATAACTGAGGGTCAGACTTTCCTTGTTCGTAGGGAGTGCTTTTGGAGGTCTGATTTTCCTGTCTATATTCCGAATAGTAATCAAAGAATAACGTCTTACAAGACGGTATATTCTTTTGTTTATACGTACCCTTTCACTCTAGGGTTTAGACCCCCCATTAACCCAGTCATAATTGAATTCTGCCGTTTTTTCAATATCTGCTTAGGACAAGTTGGTCCGCTTGTGTGGCGAGTTGTCGCATGTCTTAGGAGTTTGGATTCTTTAGCCTCAGTTCTTTTTACTTTCAACCATCTTATTCATCTCTACTCTCCTACCTTATTTCGTGAAGGGGTTTTTACTCTGACTGCTAGAAGCAAAAGAGTGCTGGTAACCCCTGGAGATGATAAGGATAGGGGTTGGTACCTCCGATATATTGTTGTACCCACTGTTGGTTTAGTGGGTGAAGAAAATCTTCCCTTACATGAGAAGTGGAATCGTGCACGTGAGTATGCTTTAGCTCTCATTTATTTATTTTTCCTCGTTTTGACTTGAGATGTTTTATTAACACTGTATCTGTTTCTTCTTCTCTCAGCAATCATGGATACTGTTGAGAATGTCTCCGGTATCCGTGATTGGGTAGAAAAATTATTCTCCGTTGCTCCTTTAGAAGAGAGATCTTGAAAGTACCTCGTTGGGAGGTATGGTTGGCATGTAAAGACCCACGGTAAGTGAAACTCTTATACTTGCTTCTTTCCTTACTCGAGTCTCTTCTTTCTTTGTCATTTAACTTTTTCCCTTTTAATAGGGTTGTCTGCTCGTGGGGTATATACTTCATCTATCCCAAAGATGTCTTTGGCTCAGGCCCAAGAAATTATTTTTAGTTCATCTTCCTCGAATAGGAAGATTGGTCAGCCTCGTTCCGTAGAAGAAGAAGAAGAAGGTGCTTTAGTACACAGCTCACGGAGAAGGCGGGTGGTTTCAGATGATGAGCTTACGCCCTTGACCTTGCCTTCCGTGTCTGTGGTTGAGCCCTCTGTCCTTGATGATGTTTCACATTCCCCTATTCATGAAGGTGTTGATCTTGCTCCTGACGATGTGCCTTTGGCTGCTGTCTTTCTTGCTTCTTTGAGAGAAGCTGTCTCATCTATTCCTTTGGCTATTTTGGCTTCTACTGTTGCTTTGCCCGTAACTTCCTCGACTCTTCAACCCTCCGTGCCTGCTGATTTTCCCGTGGCTTCTCCAGCTCCTCAACCCTCCGTGCCCATTGCTGTTTCATCTCTGCCTGCTTCCATGCCTTCTATTAGGGAAGTAGGGTCTTCCAGTAGAGAGATGCGGCATGTGGTAATAGAGGTTCCAGCTAAGGGGAATCTTTTGAAGAAAACGGGTGAGCCCAAAGTGTGGCTCAAGCCTTTGATAGGTCTCTCTGAGAAAGCCAAGCTAGCCAGCCACGGTGCTCTTAGATAGGCCAATGAGGTCGTGCATACTTCTTTGAAGGTATGATGCAAGTTATCCTCTTTCTTTTTCGTATATGAAATTTACCATATCTGACTGGTTTATTTCTTGTGGATTAACCTTATAGGCATGGAGCTTATGAAGAGGATTTCAAACACGGACCAGGAGATAAAAGAGTTGTAGGCCGATGTTGATAATTGGAAAGCGTAGTATGATAGACTAAGGATTGACATGGATGATTTTGAAGAGGAAAGGAGTACCTTGAAGTGGCAGATGAGACTCATGGCAGCAGAACTGGCAGTAGAGAAGGCTTCTTCCAGTCAGGCTAATAAAAACAAGAGTGTTCTGGAGTCTTCATTCGCTGAGCAGCTGTCCCGTGCCTCAAAGGATATTAGAGACTTGAAAAACTTGTTGGGGCGGAAGGAGGAATACTCCGGCGAGCTCGTGAAATAACTCACTCATACTCAAGAGGACCTTCGTAAGGCTTTAGACAAAGCTCAAACTCTAGATGAGTCGATTGTATCGTTAAGGGCAGCCCATGAAGCTGTGCAAGCGGAGAAGGACAGATTGATAGCTGAGCTTCAAGTATGGGCAAAGGATTATGAAGATCTCGAAAAGGTGGTTGCTGTCAATGTGAGCTGGGCGTACATGAATTCTCGCCTTGACACATTGATGGAAATGAGTCAATAGGGTTTCGACCTTAGTGCTGAAATAGCTAAAACTAAGGAAGCCATGGAGAGGCTCAACAAGCCCATAACCTTTCTTCACCTGATGGAGAGACTCCAGCCGCTCATGCCTCTTCATCCCTAGTTGCTCCCACTACTTCTGCCAGTGAAGTCAACCCCTCTCTTGAAGAAGTTTAGTTGGTCCATCCCCCACTTTTTTTTTCGTTGTCCCAATTGGTGGTTACCCCCAGTCCCATCGGGGCTAAATTTGGATTTCTTTAAATTCCCCAAATGACAACTTAGGGGCATCTCAATGTATATATATATATATAAATTATATACGGCTAAGTATAAGTTAATACTTAGTTTTTTGCTTAGCTGTTTTAATATATTAATGCTAATATGGCCTTTATTGAGTTTTTGTTTCACTCTTTAAGTCTTTTGCATGCTTCATTTTTCGAGGTTTTAGTTTTACCTCTGATTTTTGCATGTAGAATGCTTTAGATTACTCGTACCTTTTTGTAATAGGCACGATGTCATATTAAACCTGTGCTTTTTTTTGTACTAGGGATAGTTTATAGAAGAGGGCCCTTTATAATTGTCGTGAAGAAAACGTCTCAACTTCATGATAATGCAATAGAGTGATAGGAATTTTACACATGTTTAAGAATGTTTCCAAGGAAAGTTTTTTGTTTGAACTTCCATGACATTTTACATGTGTTTTGTTATCGTCTAAAACTCATGTTGAAACTGTTTTTGTTTAACAGATTTGATATACTCTTGTATTTCGTAGCTGTTTTTCATAGGTAACAGTTTTTCGATATTAATACAAGGAAACAACTGTTTTTTACTAGTAACAGTTTTTATAAAGATTGGGGTTTTACCCGCAACTGTTTTGGAAACAGTTTTCTAAGAAGTACGAGGGAAATGTTTTCTTATTCGTAACTGTTTTTATTTGATAAAAATTTCTTGAACAATACAAGGATTTAGATATTTCATCCATAACTGTTGTATTTGATAACAGTTTTTGAATGAGTACATTGATGATGATCTTTTACCCCTAACTGTTTTTGTTACAACAACTTTGAATAAGTATAAAGATGTACATTTCTTTCTCATGACTAATATTTTGCCTTTCAGCCTTTTGAAGGTTTTTGCTTTTTGCATTAGGCTGTTTTGTATTTGGATGACTCTTTTGACTTCTTTCGATTCTGCTCGTATCACTTGTCTTGTTGGGTAGATGGGTCTTCAGGCTTGAGCTTTTGACTTTCTGATAGTCTTCTTTGCTTCGTCTTAGCCTTCACTATTGAATAGTCCCCCAAGTGTTTGAGCTTTGAAGATTGAAATCTCGAGCACTTGATTATTCCTTCCTTGCGGTCCTTTTCCTGAAAAGGAAAAACATTTCGGACTCGAAGGTATATAGTTTTTTAGATTATGATTGTTTAACCCTTTAAAACGTCCATCAGAAAGTGTAACCCTAGACCGGGAATTGTGTTATTTCCTCGCATCTTTGCAGGTCTAATATCATCATCTGGTGATGGGTTAGCTTTATGCCTATCATCTAAAAAAGTTAGTAAAATTTTTAAATGTTCAAAATAAAATCGAATGTTTGATACCTGACGGAGGGTATTATTTTCCTTAGAAGTAATACTTCTTTAGGTGGATGGCGTTCCAGCTTGTTGGTAGAACTCTGTCGTCCATAGCTTCCAACTCATAGGCGCCTTTCCCAGCTATGCCTCGGATTTTGTAAGGTCCTTCCCAGTTTGGATATAGCTTTCCTGGACGACTTTTTGAGGACGAAGTCCCTGATCTTGAATTACGTGAGATGAGCTTTACGGTTGTAATAACGCTCTATGATTTTTTTGAGCTGCTATCCGTATCAATGCTGCTTCTCTCCGTGGTTCGAGCAGGTCCAAGTTGGTCCTTAATTCGTCGTCATTTTCTCCCTCCATGGTTGTTGAGAACCTTATGCTTATTTCACCAATCTCCACAGGTATTAAGGCTTCTGAGCCATAAACAAGTGCAAACGGAGTTTTCCCGGTGGCTATTTTTGAAGTTGTTCTGTATGCCCATAGTACCGCTGGTAACTCATCAGGCTAGTTTCCTTTGGCTATATCCAGCCGCTTCTTTAGATTGTTGATGATGACCTTATTCGTTGACTCAGATTGACCATTATCCACGGGGTGGTACGGCGTTGAAGTGATCCGCTTGATTTGCCAACTTTCGAAGAACTCTGTGATTTGCGAGCCTATGAATTGTAGGCCATTATCGCACATGATTTCCTTTGGTATTCCAAAGCGGAATATTATGTTTCACCATAAGAAGCTTTTAACTTCATTTTCTCACACTTGTTTGAACGCTTTTACCTCTACCCATTTTTTAAAATAGTCAGTTAGCACGAGTAAAAATCGTACCTGTTCTTTAGTTGTGGGAAGAGGTCCCACTATGTCCATACCCCATTTCATGAAAGGCCGTGGGGATATTATTGGATGCAATAATTCCGCTGGTCGATGCATGTTATTGGCAAACCTTTGGCACCTGTCAAATTTGGATACGAAGTTCTAGGCTTCTTCTTCCATCTTAGGCCAATAGTATCCAGCTTTCATTAGGGTTTTCACTAAGGATCTCGCCCCTGAGTGATTTCCACAGTGTCCTTCGTGACTTCTTTCATCACAAATTCCCTTTGGTTTGGTCCGAGGCATTTAGCTAGGGGTCCTTCGAACATCTTTCGATAAAGCGGGTTGCGAATAAGGCAGTACCGTGCAACTTTGCGACGAAGTGCTTGAGCTATTTTCCTGTCTTCAGGTACGGTGTCATTCTACAAAAAATTAAGAATTTCGTTTCTCCAGTCCCATGTTAAGTTGTTGGAAGTTACCTCATTCATGTCCTGGTCTATTATTGAATGAAATAGTTGGACGACAATTGCATTGTCTTTGTTCGTTACTTCTGTGACTGCTGCGAGGTTAGCTAATACATCTACTTCTGCATTTTCCTCTCTAGGTATTTGCATTACCTTCCATGTTTTGAATTGTCTCACGAGCTCTCGTGCTTTTTCAATATATTGTTGCATTCTAGTCTCTCGAGCGATGTAAGTTCCCTGTATCTGATTTACTACCAGTTGGGACTCGCTGTTGAACACAATTTGCTCGATTGAGAGCTCTCGTGCGAGTTCAATCCCTGTAATAGCAGCTTCGTACTCTGCCTCATTGTTAGTTATAGGATAACACTTGATAGCTTGCCGTGTCTTTTCACCCATGGGTGATATTAAGACTATGCCTAAGCTGACACCTTTTATATTTGAAGAACCATCGGTGAACAAGGTCCATAGGCCTGGATTAGCACCGTTAAAGAGTTGTAACTCTTTTTCTACTTCAGGCACAATGCCATTACTAAAGTCGACAACAAAATCAACTAGTATTTTAGACTTAATTGCAGTCCTAGGCTGATAGATTATTTCATGCTCACTTAATTCTATGGCCCACTTGGCTAATGTTCCTGACAATTCCTGTTTATGCAGAATATTTCTTAAACGATATGAGGTCACAACGGTGATTGGGTGGCATTGAAAATATGTTCGTAATTGTCTAGATGCCATTGTTAAAGCTAAGGTTAACTTTTCCAGATGTGGATATCTAGTCTCAGCATCTAGCAAAGTTTTACTTACATAATAAATAGGTGATTGTTTACCTTTTTCTTCTCTTACCAGTACTGCACTTACAGCAATTTCTGAGACAGCCAGGAAGATGTACTATCTTTCCCCTTCTTTTGGCTTTGAAAGCAGTGGTGGTTTCGATAGATAAATCTTTAGAAGACATAGAAATCAACCTTCCCAAAGCTGCTATTCTCCCTGTTAGTCTTTGAACTTCCTTTTTATTTGTTAAAATATCAGGAATTTCCTCTATAGCATTAATTTGAGCGGGATTTATCTCTATTCCTCTGTTCGATACAAGGAAACCCAAAAATTTACCTGATTGCACTCCAAAAGAGCATTTCTCTGGATTTAGCTTCATATTATAACTGTGTAAAATATCAAAAGCAGTAGAGAGATGCTGGAAATGGTCATGTGCTTGTGTTGATTTTACCAACATATCATCAATATAGACTTCCATCGTCTTTCCAAGATGTTCTTGGAACATTTTAGTCACTAACCTTTGATAGGTGGCTCCAGCGTTTTTCAAGTCAAAAGGCATAACTTTATAATAGTAAGTCCCCCTGTTTGTAATGAAGGAAGTTTTTTCCTCATCCAAGGGATTCATTTTAATCTGTTTATAACCAGAATATGCATCTAAGAAGCTCAATAATTCATGACCTGCTCTAGCATCAATCATTTGATCTATATGTGGCAATGGGAATGAATCTTTGGGGCATGCTTTATTTAAGTCAGTATACTCTATGCATACTCTCCACTTGCCATTCTTATTAGGTAATACCACGGTGTTTGCTAGCTAGTTAGGGTACGTTACCTCTCGTATCGAACCAATCATCAATAGTTTATGCACCTCTTCGTCGATCACTTGGTTCTTGAATGGTCCTTGCTTTCTTTTCTTCTCTTTGAGCGGGGCCCAGCCTCGTGCTTATATACACTTTCTGCAAAGGCTTTTGTTCAGATATGGAACAACTTTGAGCTCCTCCGTAGTTGTTTTGATGTGCTCATCTTCCTCCGGTTCATGAATGACGTTCGATCTGGAATCTGCATATGTGTGGTATAGTACACCTTCCATGGTAACTTGATTCTCCTTCTCGTAAATATTTTTTTTCATACCTATTTCAGCAATAGTACCTTCCATACCTATTTTGGTAGTAATTTCTTCGATGCCTGTTTGGGCGGCGTTACCTGCTTGGGAGATTCCCTTATCTCGTAATTCTTCCACCTCTATTTTCTTGTTGTAGTGTACCACAGAGTTTATATTTCTTGTGGTCTGCTGATCGACTTTGATTTGTTGAATACCCCATTCAGAGGGGAATTTAATTACCTGATGCAACGTGGAGGGTATTGCTTTCATGTCGTGGATCCATGTCCTTCCCACGATCACGTTATAAGCCATGTCAGTATCGATGACTTGGAACCTGGCACTTTTGATCACCCCCTCAGCATAAGTGCTAANTATTGACTGAACTCCCTGGATCAATCAACACTCTTTTTACGTTAGTGTCATTAATAAGTAAAGATATTACCAGAGCATCATTGTGCGGAAGCATTAATCCGCTGATATCTTCATCATCGAAGTTTATATCGTCTTCTTCCATATTTTCATGAGCCCATTTTCCACGTGTAATTGTGAACTTTGTGGTTGTCTTGCAAATCACTCCGTTTACTTCTTCACCTCCGTGTATCACGTTGACGGTTCGTTTTGGAGAAGGAGGCTTTGGGGGCTCCTGCCTGTTCCTCATATATACCTGCTTACCTTTATCACTAAACAATTCTGTTAAATAGCCACGTTTCAATAAATTTTCTACTTCACCTTGTAAAAATCTGCAATCCACAGTTTTGTGCCCATGATCGTTGTGGAATTCACAACAGTGATTTGGGTTCCTTCTACTTGGATTTGACCGCATCTCTTTGGGCCACTTAAACTTGTCTCCCATGTTCCTCAATATTGAGACAAGTTCAGTAGTACTTACATTAAAGGTATGATCCCCAATTTGAGTATTACTTCTAGGTCATTCATCTCGATCTATTCTGGATCTAGCCGAGGATGAGACTACGTCTCTTCCTTGTGGTCTATAGTCCGACCTAGTGTTTTCGAACCTGGGGAGAATATCGCGTCCTGAGGGTCCTAAGTAAGGATCGTACCTGTTTTTACCTAATCTTATATCTGATTGAGGACGTCTGGATCTGGAATGATCTTCATCTCTCGAACGAGCAATGATATCTTCTTCTATTATGAGTTTAGTACTATACCTGTTGTATATATCGTTCCATGTTGTAGCGGGGAATTCTCTTAGACTTTCCTTAAGTCGTCTCGTGGCTTCTGAGTTTTTATCGTTTATGTTGCTTGCAAATGCCATGGCTTCCNATTTCAGGGAAAAGAGAATAACAGGTTAGGGCTCCTTTGGTAAGTGTTTCCCCAAATTTTTTGACAAGGACTGGTTCAATATCTTGTTTTGTTAAGTCGTTTCCTTTTACCCCAGTAGTGAAAGTAGTCATATGGTCACGTGGGTCAGTTGTTCCATCATATTTGGGAACGTCAAGCATTTTAAACTTCTTGAGTATAGGCAAGGGTGTCGCACTTGGCTTCCAAGGTTGTTGAGAATACCTATCAACATCAATGC
>ML347358.1:0-60966 GCA_005239505.1 Nicotiana paniculata
AGCATAGTCCTGTCTGTTATAACATTAGGAAATTTTGAAGCAAAGTCAATAGACCTTTGAATATGAGTAATTTTTCCTTGACAGATTTGGAGTCCAAGGAACCTGACATCTGTTTGAAATAATCTCATTTTTGATTTAGAAATAACTAAACCATTTTGTATAACAATTCTTTTAAAAATATCAAGATGCCTGATATGTGTTTCAAGAGTTTTGGAGTAAACCAAAATATCATCTATATAAACAATGACAAAATCCAAATATGGATTAAAAATATCATTCATAATTTTTTGAAATTAAGATGGGGCATTTTTTAAACCAAATGCCATAACATTCCACTCATATTGCCCAAAAGGAACATTAAAAGCAGTTCTATGAGTATGCTCTTTAAGAATCTAAATTTGCCAATATCCTGATTTTAAATCAAATTTTGAAAATATATTGGCATCATATAATCTTGATAAAAGATCATTTTTATTTGGAATATCTAATCCATTTTAAAAATTTATTTAAAGGTTTATTATTAATAACCAATCTAGGAATACCACGTTCTTGTTCAGCTGCTTTATTAACATATAAAGCAGTGCAAGACGAAGATGATTTTGAAGGTTTTATCAAACTCTTTTGTAAAAGATTATCAATTACATAAATTATATATAATATTATATCTTTACCGACTATTTTTAATTTAAGTGGTTAGATGGGCGGCTAACTGGGTTAATTGTTCAAAAAGAAAAATATGTGTTGGGTCTGAAAATAGTAGTTGTTACTAACCAGCCAGGCTTTAACATATTCGTTTGACCAAGTCCACATGAATGTTAGGCCCATTAGAAAAGAAGTTCTGAAAAGAAATTCCTAAAATTGAAAACAGAGACTCAATTTAGATAGAAGGACATCAGGTAGTCACTTTAAATGGCTATGTTGAATTTTAGTTTTATCGTTCAAATTTTAGGACAAAATATCCTGAATTATCTTGAAATTATGATTTTTAGTTTAAATTTCATAACAAAATAAGTACCGACTAATTTCTAAATAGCATTCCTAAGAACGGCTATATGTGTACTTGCCCCTGCTATCCAAGACATGATTCTGAAGTTTCCCTGGCGGCAATTCGATTATTCTAGTTTCGAGCTCTAGGACACTTTCATGGAATTTTACCTGCTGCGTTTCGAACTCTAGGAAAATATACTTGAAGCTCTTGTGACTATTTTTCTCTCAAAATTATGACTATTTCTCTAACTCTTTCATTATTTTGTGTTTTATTTTTACATTTCAATTAAATAGAATTGACAATATTAGTTAAATTTCTGTCATTTAACAATATGTAAAATCAATTTTATCTATATTCATTAACAAAGTGATTTTTATGTCATGTTTCATAATTTGACTCTCAAACCACTTTTTGAAAATATTGACCAAACACAAATTAGTTTTCAAATAATGACAAAAGTGTTTCCCAAATACAAGCTACTCCTCACTCAAAACTCAAAGTACTTATTTTAAAAAAATCCTTGTAATACAAATTTGTATTCCTCAAAATAAATAGGTAAGTAGGATCGTGGCCGAAAAGAATTCATAATTCCTTTTCCAACTATAAAAAGGTTTTGGAGGTTTACCTTGCTTTTAAAAACTAGGGAAAAGGCTTTACTAATTCCTTTTGGATTAGGTATGATTTCCAACTTATAAAAAGGTTTTGGAGCTTGACCTTTGCTTTTAAAAACTCACAACGTATTTAGTTACTCTTTTAGGTAAAATTAAAAGCAGTTATTTTTTAGAGGCAACGGACACAACAGTAGAGAATGGACTCTTCCATTTCCTCCGTGGAGGGCGGCGCGTCGCTTCCTTCGACGGGGACTGACGCGACTAAGCGCCGTGTTACTTATTTCTACGACCCTTTCATCGGCGAGTATTACTACGGTCAGGGTCATCCAATGAAGCCTCACCGTATTCGCATTACCCAAAATCTTGTTTGCCGCTACAACCTTCATCGGCGAATGGAGGTCATTCGCCCTTTCCCGGCGAGTGCGGATGATATTTGCTGGTTCCACTCGCCAGATTACGTGGACTTTCTCTCTTCCGTTTCACCGGAGACTCTTTACGACCAGATACATGACGACCACGACCTTAAACGCTTCAACCTCGGAGAGGATTGCCCTGTTTTTGATGGGCTTTTTGATTTTTGTCAAGCTTCTGCTGGTGGTTCCATTGGCGCCGCCGTTAAGCTTAACCGACAAGATGCTGACATAGCCATCAATTGGGCTGGTGGATTGCACCATGCAAAGAGAAACGGGGCCTCCGGATTTTGCTATGTTAATGATATTGTTCTTGGAATTCTTGAACTTCTCAAGGTCCATAAGGTAAATATACATCTCCTTATACTCTGTTTTTCTTGTTTTATTTGTTTCTTTGCTCTCCGAAAGTAAGCTCTTTTTATGATCTTGTTTGTAGTGGTGGACGGTGGTATGGCACTTTTTCCTAATTTATACTTAAGAATTTAATGTGACACCCCATGTTTATGTTGGATATTGACTACATATTGTATGCCACACACTTTTATAGACACTAACTCAAGGTAGTTTGCTCTAAGGGGTGATGCCTTTTATTTATTCATACGTATTGTTGTTGAGACTGACTTGGATTGGCTTTGATGAATATTAAGATAAGAAATTTTCATTGTGCTTCTTCTTTTGAGTTTGTAAGGGGGATATGTTAATAATAACTCTTGCGGATGTGTAAAAGGATTAAAGATAGTATTAAATTCAGTATAATGTTACAGATTGTTTTGTATTGTTGTATGTGAAGAAGTAATTACTATATTCTTTTCTGATAATTTTGTTGATTACAATTAATGGTAAGAGGTCTTTATGTAGATCATAACTAATTGGATGGAGCGAGTAATTTGGAGGACAAAATCTTTATCTAATAGGAGTAGTATTTAAAAAAAAATGGAAACTCATTATTTCTGATATTGAGGAGTTTATCTCCGTGTATATTGTGGGTATATACCGGGTATGTTGTTGCTTTTGTATATCGATGAATTTATCTAATAGAATTCCAATAATTATTGTGTCAATTGTCTATAAGCATTGCTTGTAGGCCATAGCTGGATAGCATCTTTTGCTTCAATGGTTTGTTTTGCCAAAAGCGTAGCTTATTATAAAACTATTGTGCCTAACATGCTCGGTGTTGTTGTGTGCAGCGTGTACTGTATATTGATATTGATGTTCATCACGGAGATGGAGTTGAGGAGGCTTTTTACACCACAGATCGGGTTATGACAGTGTCTTTTCATAAGTTTGGGGACTTCTTTCCTGGTACGGGGCATATCAAAGACATTGGTGCAAGTTCTGGCAAGTACTATGCCTTAAACGCACCTTTGAATGATGGGATTGATGACGAAAGTTTTCGTCGTCTATTCCGTCCCGTTATCCAAAAAGTAATGGAGGTCTATCAACCTGAAGCTGTGGTTCTTCAATGTGGTGCTGATTCACTAGCTGGAGACAGGTTGGGCCTTTTCAACTTGTCTGTCAAAGGCCATGGTGATTGCCTTCGATTCCTCAGGTCTTTCAACATTCCTCTAATGGTATTGGGAGGTGGAGGTTACACAATTCGGAATGTTGCTCGGTGCTGGGCCTATGAGGTCTGTCTCTCTCCCTGTATTTTGGTGCTTTTTCCTGCCTTTGGATTTTCACCTATTACTGTTTACTTGTCTTCTAAGTTGTGCTAAGATTGAACTTCTTTAATGTTTACAGACAGCAGTTGCAGTTGGAGTAGAGCTTGAGAATAAATTGCCTGACAATGAGTATTACGACTATTTTGGCCCAGATTATACTCTTCATGTTGAACCAATACCCATGGAGAATAAGAATTTGCCCCGGGATCTAGAGAAGATCAGGTAGTTTGAAAATCATTCTTTTTCTTTTAAACTGTCGAAAAATACAATTCATTAATAGTATATGTTTGAAGCTGTATAGGGTAGGTAATTTTCCTTGTTCAGTAAATTTGTGAAGCATCAGCCTGTGTGAGATCATGAACAAATCTTTGTTAACCTGCAATCAAAATGTAGAAATAATTTTGAGATATAGAGAACCCTTTTTCTTTTATCAATGTAGAATTTCTGCGTTTCCTCTTCGTGCCTTTTTCAATTTAAGACGATGAGTATTTGACGTAAATGGTTGGTGGATGCAGGAACATGTTGCTGGAGCAACTCTCACAATTACCCCATGTACCTAGTGTTCCATTTCAAATGACACCTTTCATTACAGAAGTTCCTGAAGAGGTTAGCTCTAGTTCATCTTCAACATCATTTGATTTTCTATATGTGTTACTCGACCTGATCCTCGTTTAACTACTTGTGTATGCAGAGAGAGGAAGACATGGATCAAAGGCCAAAACCACTGATATGGATTAAAGAGGAAACTGAGTCTTATTGCTGATTAAGATATGTGTAGTGTCTTTAGAATATTTATCTTTGATGTTCAATAGATTCTTGTATCATACATACATTTCAAGTAGTGTCTTCAGTTTCACTAGAATATTTGATGTTCAATAGATTCTTGTATCATATTCTTTCTACATAATCGTTTTGTTATATACATGCATGCACACATTTTCTTTGCTATTGTCAATTTTTGCAGAAACAAAAAGAAGAAAACAACTCCATCTAATATTCTGATAATGTACAAATTTTAAGTCAAATGGTTAACAGTACAATGATGGGTCAATATGACATTTCGAAATTTTGGATGCAGAATTTGTGTTTCAATGGAAGCTAGAGGGGCAAAGTGATACTAACAAGTGAAAAATGGGATTCTCCTTAGAGAAAATGTCCAAAATCATCTTCTACATTTGAGGTTTCATTCGAGGGAATGCGTATACCTCCTTTAAAGAACCCTTAACACTATATTATTTTAGTTACAAAATTATGTTAAGAAATTAAACTCAAAGTAACAATATGAAACAAATAAATAGACAACAGATATAGAGAGGAAGAGAATTTTTTTTAATTTCATCAAGTGTTTTTTAATGGTGTACAACGTGATGTCCAAATCCTCTATTTATAGGATGATATTTAGTTAATACAAAGGAATGTCAAGAACAAGATATTAACTATTGAGGTCACGAGGGAAGATGAGGGAGGTGTTGAAGTTACAATCATAATGATAAGAAGTAGTGAGTGTTATTCCCATATGAGTTATGGACATCCACCGTAATCAAGTATTTCATAACAAATTACATGTAATACACATCAATTAATTATCCTACTTACCCATCCAAAATAAGAGCTGTCCAATAAACTTGCCCCCTCAATTAAAGGAAACTATCTTGTATGAAACAAATACAATCAAAATCATATTCTTTCCGACCAAACTTTTACACGAAATGCTGATTGAATTTTTATCTTTTAAAATTATTTTTATATTAAATGAAATGTAGTGTAAATTTTTATTAATATTTAAGATTTGTAAATTTTATAATATTTAAGATTTAAAATTAATTAAAATTTTACTTATTAAATCTTTTTTTTAATTTAAACTACATAGGAAATCCAAATATTTAGGACTTTAAAATGGATTATATATAAAAAATATCCAAAATAATATGTATACACACACTTAGTGATTTCAATAACTTTTTATAGTAATTTATTCGTCCTATTTAGTTTTTATGTATTAGTAATATTTTCTTTGCTCACGCACATTTCGACAAAGTTATGTAATCATAATTTTTTTTTTCAACAACTAAAACCTCATTATGTGGGTAATATTAAACCTCTTGTTACACCCCATATTTTCGTGCGTGAGAGTACATCGTAAGTCAATTGATGTAAGCTCAGAAATAAGATTATATTTGATGGAATATAAAGTAAGTTAATCATGTTACATTGGAGGTTACAAATATTTAAGATCATGAATAACGAGTACCAAGANGCTGATATTTTCTCCCAATATACTTGGAATTATTGGATGATCTACCAACCAAATTTAAGATTTATGAGTCTAGTTTTCAATTTATTAAACCGTTCATCGATGTCGGAGTAGAGAGATATTTGCAGTTTCGCGAGACTGCACAGACATCATAAGTGACAAGTAGGTGGATCACTAGAGCTTTTTGAGTAATACATTTCATGTGCTATATGAGGTCTTATTGGTACATATAATATACCAGATGGAATGTAGTTTCCAACTCTCTTAATCGTTCATTCATACGACATCAGGATAAAAAGATATAAGCGTCGGAAGATGGACTAATCCTAGGGTGCCAAGCTAGCACCTCTTTTACTTTTCCAAACTTGATATATATAAACCTTAGGTCGGCTTTCTCTTCATTATTCAACAACAAACGACCAGAGAACACCCATAAACATAACCTCAAGCTATCTTCTAGGGTTTCAAAGAAGATTATCATCCCGGGCATGAAATTGAGAAGCAATAACATCAAAATGATCCCTACGACGTAAGTGTCATTAAATCGCCTCTCCTTTTTCCTTGTAGTTAGAATTTTGGAAGTTACTTCATAGTTAAGAAACGTCTAATATCTGTATTTAAGTGTTTAAATATCAAGGAAGGTTGATAAATATATTTCCTAATAGTTAGAACTCACGGGACGGTGATCAGAAGCCGTGAGTTTTAGTTATTTGACTTGTAGCGGAATGTTTTGTGTTGTTGTTGGGATGCATGTTTTACTATTGTTTTGTGGAGTTTTAGAGGAGGAAGGGTGTGGAGAAACACCATATAGATGTAGGTTTGTGAGTTGTTCGTTCGTTGTAACATTTCTGGGTCGTTTGACATGACTACGGTGGTCGTCTTATGTGTGAAGTGATTAGGTTGTGTGGACTATTTTGGGAGGCTCAATATGATTATTATTGATGTTGTTTCGGCTGTTTGGTGACTGTTTTGACTTGTGTGAAGTCATATAAATAGGGGAGGTGCTTTCCGTTTCAGCGTAAAATAGGTTGTGGTCGATACATAATAGTTATGACGCTTAAACGATAACGATAGTGTCGTTTCTCTCATTGTAGATTAAGGAGTTGTGACATTTGCATAGCTTGAGGTTGGGGCAGCATATACAAGGTATGTGAGGCTATCCCTTTCCTTCTTTTGCACGACTCCGATTATACATAATGCAATGAACGAGCTTCCAAAGATACTCTACTCTTAGAAGCTAGCAGTACTTACATTGTTGCCCTTCTTATGGAACAATTGATGTTAATGTTGCTTCTCTTATTCTTATGTTATCAATGTTGTTGGTACTTCCTGATTATTATAAGATTCTCGATGAAGAGTTATCCCTAATGATGTGTACGGAGAATATCGACCTTATGTCGCTCTAAAATGTTCAGAACGTGATTCCAATGAGTCCTGCATGCATTATATATATGTATCTATTTTACTCTATCGAGTCGCGCTATAGTCGGCCGGTTATGGCACCTATTTTGCAACCACTGATCAGTTGGATTTACCGAGTCCTCTTTGAAGCGGGGTATGGTATGATGATGATGATGCCCACAAAGGCGAATGTTCAATGGCGAATGTTCAATGATGATGATGATGCCCACAGAGGCGGATGTTTAAAAAGATTATGTGTATATATGTATCATGCATTTCATGTTATGTCTCTTAGAAGCACTCAGATGCTACAATCTCCTACATCTCTCTTTACATTACTGTTCTTATTTATGCTTTCCTGCCTTACGTACTCAGTACTTTATTCGTATTGACGTCCTTTTATTTGTGGACGCTGCATGTCGTGCTGCAGGTCCTGATAGACAGGTAGACAAAGCTCCCCCACCACAATAGGCTTTCCAGTGTAGCGGTTATAGGCGAGATCCCTTCTCCGGACTTGCCGTGGTCTTGGTATGCATTTTTGTTATAGATATTATGAGTATGTCGGGGCCCTGTTCCTGCTATGTTGTATTACTTGTGCTTCTTTAAAGGCTAATAGACATGTGTCGACTCATGTATAGTTTGGTATGCCTTGTTGACTAATTTTTGTTATATAGTCTTTCATGGTAGCGTTGTAGCTCGTACTTTTTATGTAGTTTCTTAGCAATCTTGTCATCCCATGCGATGTATGTTCATGACCCATATCTACCATTTATATTGATCTCATTATTCCTTAAAGATAATAAGAAGGTTAGATAAAATATACGTTGGTGCTCGGCAAGTATGGACCGGGTGCTAGTCATGATCCTCCAGTTTGGATCGTGACACCTCTGAAAGGAGACAAACTAAGAAGACATATAATTCAATTTTTTAATTTATTTTATTTGATAAATCTTTATTTTATAACTTAAATATAATTTTAAAAATAAGATATAATTTTCTTACAAAAATTACTATAGAGATAGGATACGCGTACTTAGTGTGTGTATATATTATGTATTTTCACAATTATATATTGTAAACATATAAAATTTAGTACAAATCCTACTCTAATTTCAAGACCATAAAACTTAACAATTTTCACAAGAACATAAAATAGCAATAATTGAATTATATATGTTATTAGACATATGTAAAATCTTTTTAGCAAAATTTGACCAAATACAAATTATTTTTCAATTATGGACAGTATTTAACACAATATATTTGACGGACCAAATACAAGCTATCTTCTCTCCAGGTATTTATTTAAAAATTATTTTGAGATAAATGTTTCCCGGTTTTAGAGACTTAATAATTTCTTTGCAGTTTGTAGAATCATTTTCTTGTAAACTTTGTTCGACCAATAACTCTCATTTCCAACTATAAAATGGTTTGGAGCTTTTGAAAAGTTAGTACTACTTGGCAGCTGTTTTTGGTGTGATTGTGCAGAAATTTAGAAAGTGAACGTACATAACAGTAACGGCTGCAGGCAATGGACTCTTCCACTTCAACCGTGGAGGGCGGCGCTTCGCTTCCTTCGACGGGGACCGACGCGACAAACCGCCGTGTTACTTATTTCTACGACCCTTCCATCGGCAACTATTACTACGGCGGCGACCATCCAATGAAGCCTCACCGTATTCGCGTTGCCCACACTCTTGCTTGCCACTATGATCTTCATCGGCGAATGGAGATCAATCGGCCGTTCCCGGTGAGTGCGAAGGATATCCGGCGGTTCCACTCGCCGGAGTACGTCGACTTTCTCTCTTCCATTTCACCCGAGACTCTTTACTACCAGAAGCATGATGAACACGATCTTAAACGCTTCAACCTCGGAGAGGATTGCCCTGTTTTTGATGGGCTTTTTGGTTTTTGTCAAGCTTCTGCCGGTGGATCCATTGGCGCCGCCGTTAAGCTTAATCGACAAGATGCTGACATAGCCATCAATTGGGCTGGTGGGTTGCAACATGCAAAGAGAAGCGGGGCCTCCGGATTTTGCTATGTTAATGATATTGTTCTTGGAATTCTTGAACTTCTAAAGGTCCACAGGGTAAATACTCTTCTTATGATGCTCTGTTTTTCTTAATACTCGTATTTTATTTGCTTATTCACGCGAACGAAAGTAAACTCTTTCAAATTGGAGCATATATCTATGTGTATGGTGAATTAGTTATACGTTCTTGAGTATTCTTTTGGGCGATGTATTTTGTTTCTGGGTGTAGCGGTGTCGGCGTAATGGTATAGCCCCTTTAGTTATGTGTTTGATATGTTGTGGCGGTTACTGCTACTGTAGATGTTTCGTGGATATTCGTGTTGTTGATATTAGGATAGTTTTGGGATATTTTAACTGTGTTACTGAAAAATTTGAAATGTAACAAAAGTTTGTTTTCTTCTGAAAGGTCAAGCTGTCTGTATTTATGTGTAATTGAAAATTGTTCTTTTTGTTGATGGTAAATCTCCTGGAAGGATTTTTTTGTATTGAAGATTCCCGTCGTCGTTAGGCATAAAGTTAGCTCACCGAAGAGAGAGTTTGGAATGACTCATTGTTTATGGTTTAGCTAAAAAAGGTCCAGAAAAAATTGGTGTTATGTAATCTGCCTCCCCTTGGATTGAGTGTAAATATGGAGTAATCTTCAAAGTTCCTTTGGTTCATGCAATTCTAGTTATGGAGTTACCATTTTAGTATGTCAAAATTGAATTTCTTCCTACCTTGAGGCTGTCTAAGAAGTCAAATGTCTTTTTTAATTTTGTTGTTAGTATGAATATAAGCTCTCCACTAAATAATAGCCTTAGCAGGTCAGAACATTTTCCATTGGGAAACATCAGACATCAAGAATTTCGTAGTATTCTATAATTTATTCATATATCTCCTGTATGATAGTGTATATGATAGCACAATCACTTTTTCTTAATTTCTATATATGATTTAATGTGACACCCCATGTTTATGTTCAAATATTGATTGCATGTTGGATGCTTGGTATTGGATATTCCTTGTGTTTTATGAACTACTTTTCTATTAAACAGAGGCACATAGGCATGGCAAGTTGGGCCTTTATTCATGGTGGTACATCGCAGGGATATTATCATTGTATAACCTAAATTGACTGCATAATGTACTGAAGTCTAGGCACTATTGTAGACACTAAATCAAGGTAGTTTGCTCTAAGGTGTGAGGCCTTTATTTATTCGTATTCTTGTTGCGGCTGACTTGGGTTGGCTTTGATGAATATTAAGAGAAGAACTTTTGAATGTGCTTCTGTCTTTTGAGTTTGTAAAGGATATGTCAATAATAAGTCTTGAGGATGTGTAAAAGGATTAAAGATAGTATTAAATTCAGTAAAATGTTACAGATTGTTTTGTATTGTTGTCTATAAAAGAAGTAATTACTCTATTCTTTGCTCATATTGTGTTGATTACCATTACAGACAAGAGGTCTTTATTTAGCTCAATCTGTAATTAGCAAGTAATTTGGAGGCCAAAATACTTATTTGCTACTATTTTTTTAAGATTTGGAACTTAGCTTATCACTCATTATTTCCGAGATTATTGAGGACTCATTTGCATCCCCTGGATGCTTATTAAAAGCTAACTTTATGTGATCCTAATTTTTTTCTGTAATTATTGAGGAACTCAGCTTATAGACATTTTTTGTATCACTTGTGTATAAGTGTGCTTGTAGGCCATATCTGGAAAGCATCATTTGCTTTAATAGTCTCCTTTGCCAAAACCCCTGCTTATTGTGAATTATTGTTCCTTTAACATGCTCAGTGTTGTTGTGCAGCGTGTATTATATGTTGATATTGATGTTCACCATGGAGATGGAGTTGAGGATGCTTTTTACACCACAGATCGGGTTATGACAGTGTCGTTTCATAAGTTTGGGGACTTCTTTCCTGGTACAGGACATATCAAAGACATTGGTGGAGGTGCTGGGAAGTACTATACCCTAAACGCCCCTTTGAATGATGGGATTGATGATGAAAGTTTCCGTTACCTATTCCGTCCTATAATCCAAAAGGCAATGGAGGTCTATCAACCAGATGTTGTTGTTCTTCAGTCTGGTGCTGATTCACTAGCTGGAGACAGGTTGGGCCGTTTCAACTTGTCTGTCAAAGGCCATGCAGATTGCCTTCGACTCCTCAGGTCTTTCAATGTCCCTCTGATGGTATTGGGCGGTGGAGGTCATTCAATTCGAAATGTTGCCCGGTGCTGGGCCTATGAGGTCCGTCTCTATCTTTCCACTTTGGTGCTTTTTTTCTTTTCCTGTCTTTGGATTATCATCTATTACTGTTTACTTGTCTTGGAAGTTGCGCTAAGGTTGAGCTACTTCAATGTCTGCAGACAGCAGTTGCAGTTGGAGTAGAGCTTGAGAATAAATTGCCTTACAATGAGTATTACGAGTACTTTGGCCCTGATTATACTCTTCATTCTGTTGCATCAATGCCTATGCAGAATCAAAATTCACCCCGGGATCTGGAGAAGATTAGGTAATTTAAACATCATTCGTGTATGGCTTTGCTTTCAATAGACGGTCGAAGAGACGAAAATACTATCTAATGTATGTTTGAAGCTGTATAGGGTATATGCTATTTTCCTTGTTTAATCTTTGTGAAGCATCAACCAGTGTGAAATATATCGTGAAGAAACCTTTGTGAATCAGCTGCCAATGTTCGGACTGATGTCATGTTTGATACCATTATATTAGGTGTTATGGTCAAGAGTCGTTTTTTCCCCCATTTGTTTAGAGATTGGTATGCCTGTGTAAGAATAAGTGTAGAAATCAACGTGGGATTTAGAGAACCCCATTTTTGTATTTTAAGTTTAGGTCCAAATGGAGGGCAATAAACTCAATGGATTTGTATTACTAACCTGAAGCGGTTAGGAATTGGATTCTAATTGTTATTGTTATATTAAATTATAAATGATTAGAAACCTGCATACTATTTTTCCATCAAATTGATTGCTCCGTGGTAGAAGTAGATATAGGAATAATAGGCTTTATCGTTTACTACTGTGTGGAACTAGTATAACTTCAAGTAAGCATTTGAATCCCTCACCTATCACAATTTTATTCGACTAAAAATATAGCTAGGTGCTGTTTAATATTTTGTTCATGACGTTCAACTTTTGCTTTTTAGTTTCCTTGTTTAAATTAGTGTGCTGAGGTTCTTTTTTCTTTTTTCAATATTAAATTTCCTCGTCTCTTCGTCATGGCAATTTACTTGTTTATGACTTTTTCCTTGGCTGGAATTTAAGATGTTATATTTGACATGAATAGTTGGTGGGTGCAGGAATATGTTGCTGGAGCAACTCTCACAATTACCTCATGTGCCTAGTGTTCCATTTCAAATGACACCTTTCATAACAGAAGTTCCAGAAGAGGTCAGCTCTAGTTCATCTTCAACATCGTTTGATTTTCTATATATGTTACCCGACCTGATCCCCGTTTAACTACTTCTGTATGCAGAGGGAGGAAGATTTGGATCAAAGGCCAAAACCACGGATATGGGAGAGACAAGACGTTGAATCTGATACTGATGAAGATGAGATCTATTTCGGTGCTCTCCAACTTGTATGGAAATTTCTTTTACGCTTTTTATTTGTGTGCATCCTTCTACACCCAACTTACAAAATAGTGAAATAGTTATCCCCGGAAAATGACACATGACATGCGCTTGAGGGAATAAAACTAAGTGCTTGAACAGTAAACATTTAAAAAAAAACTTATATTTGAAGCCTTATTAGAATGACTGGCGCGACGCGTCCATCCTTTTCCCCTTTTTTCCCCTTCATTTTCCTTCCTATATTTCTTTTTGTTTCTTTGTTTCCCTTCTCAGTGCTAAAAACGTTTTCCCAAACCCAATAATATTCCGATACTGTTCTGTTTTTGTAGTTTTATGTTTTGGCAAATTACTAAATTCTCTTTGACTGACTGAACTGAATTGCTGTGGCTTGTGATGCAGTTAAAGTTGCATGAATCATTAAATCAAAGATGAAGATGGTCGATGCACGCCTTAGTCCAAAGCTCTCTTCAACATGTTGCCTATCAGCAGATACTGAAACGTTAAGCTTTCCTCGTACTTTTATTAACAAGTAGATGCACAACTATATCCTGGTCTTGGTCCATTCGGGGTTACGCAGTTAGTTAGCATTGTACAATTGAGTGATTGACTCATCTGCTCATACTGAAGAGATTGTAATAGGGGAGGCTTGAATATACTGACTGAACTTTGTGTATTTGGTGAATAGAGATTTGCGCATAACATCTCAGCATGCTACAAGTTACACCAATTATATACCAGCCTGAAATACATTGTGGGGAGTCTCATTACTGGTGTTTTGTTTGAAAAAAGCAAGTTTGAGATTTTTGGAAAATCTAGTCAACGGAAAGTGTGTGATTCAATTCTTTTTTGGAAAAGACGTCCAAAGCTTTTCGTATCTTTGAAGCATCGTATTTCGATCTACAGGCACAAACTTCCTCTGCTAATTTTTGGTAGTTTTCCTATACTAATCAGAGCATGGTCAACATTTTTGCAGGGAAAAAGTGTCTTACTAATTCTATTTCTGATGATGGGTCAATGCGAATATTATTCCAGGTTCTTGATATAATGAAACAGTATTAATTCATCATATTTCTGAAAAAAGGTGTACATTCATTATAACATAGTGAAATCCGTTTACATTTAAAGGAAAAAAAATAATCTCCAAAATTGTACTTAAATTTGGTGATTCTTTCAAAATGGTCCCTGCTCCCTAGTAAGTCATTGAAAATAGCCACCATATAGTAGTATTTTACCAATTCTCCTAGTTCTAAAGCGTTAACCCAACGAAATTAGTATATGCATATGTTAATTTAATTCCCTATTTCTGTTGACATAAGTGAAGGATCGGAAATTCTTTTTACAAGATTTCAAGAAAACTTCCACAAACAAGCTTTGTGTTTGAGCTATATTTGAATGATCAAAGTTATAATTTTTTTTACTTTTTTCATCTTGAAGTGGAAATTATGGAGTCTCCTTCTGCTACTTGTTTTCGGAACCGTTTTATTTACATGATTTAAGACATCGTTGAACAAAATAGAAACGTTAAATTCTCGGTCTCTCTGTTTTATTCTGCTTCATGAAATGTTGTTCGTAATCAGCTGATGTTCATCCCCTTCCATTCCCTTCTTTCTCAACTCTCAAAGCTGAAGCTTAACATCTCAAGAACCAAAGAACTTCACGCTTTGATAATCAGGACTCATCTCTCCCACGACCCATTTTACGCTACAAGAATTCTAAGGTTCTATGCTCTAAACGACGACATCATCTCAGCTCGCAACCTGTTTGATAAAACTCCCCATCGAAGTATTTACCTCTGGAATTCCTTAATTCGAGCTTATGCCAGAGCCCACAAGTTTACAGATGCATTTTCTCTGTTTAAGGACATGCTTTATTCCGAAATAAAGCCTGATAACTTCACTTTTGCATGCGTTATTCGAGCCAGTTCTGAAAATTTTGATGTGCACAGCTTGAGAGTTTTACATGGAGCGGTTGTTCTCTCTGGGTTGCAGTGGGACTTCATATGTAGTAGCCAACTGGTAAGTGCTTATTCAAGATTAGGCTGTATAGCTAATGCAAGCAAGGTGTTTTCTGGGATCACTGATCCTGATTTGGTCTTATGGAATTCAATGATATCAGGTTATGGGTGTCTTGGAGACTTGGAGAAGGGGCTAGAATTGTTCTGCAGAATGCAGAAAATGGGGGTCAGGCCTGATGAGTACACAATGGTTGGCCTGATAATAGCTATATATGATCCTAGTGTGCTGAAAATAGGTGAATCAATCCATGCATTTTGTCTAAAACTTGGTGTAGAGTCAAATTCTCACGTAAACAGTCTCCTTGTTAGTATGTATTCTAGATGTAAATGTATGGGTTTAGCTTTTAGAGTTTTTGAGGGTCTTGTAAAACCTGATTTAGTTACATGGTCTGCAATAATAAGTGGTGTTTCGCTGTGTGGAAATAATGTCAAGGCCTTGGCATTCTTAAGAGAAATGAATATGAAAGGTGGGAAGGCGGATCCACCGCTGATAGCCACTATACTAACTGCTTGTTCTCAATTGACAACTGTGCAGCCAGGCCGCGAGGTGCATGGTTATGCTTTTCGACATGGATATCACTTGGAGGTTATGGTCTCCTCTGCTCTAGTTGACATGTACTCGAAATGTGGATTCTTGGAATTGGGATATCAAGTTTATAAGACTATGACCTTCAAGAATATTGTTTCAATCAATTCAATTATTTCAAGTCTTGGTTTATATGGACTTGCATCTCAGGCCTTTCAGATATTTGAGAAGGCACTGGAGGAAGGGCACAAACCAGATGAAGCTACTTTTTCTGCACTCCTATGTGCATGTTGCCATGCTGGTCTTGTCAGTGATGGTCAAGAATATTTTAGAAGAATGAAAGATCAATTTGGCATCCCAGCTAACACCGAACATTATGTTTACATGGTAAAGCTTCTTGGAATGGAAGGACAATGTAGAGAAGCTTATGAACTTATCAAGTCTCTGCAAGAACCAGTTGACTCTGGCATTTGGGGGGCACTATTGTCATGCTGTGATGCTCATAAAAATTATGAGTTGGCAGATATCATCACTTCTCGTCTTTTTGGTAATAAGCTAGAGAATAGTCGTTACAGAGTTATGCTTTCAAATATGTATGCCAGTGATGGGAGGTGGGATTTGGTAAATAAGTTGAGAGTGGATTTAGGATCAACAGAGTTGAAACTCGCTGGAAAAAGCTGGATTACTAGTATAAAACCATTTCTGTGAAAGGAATTCTTGAGGTGTCTTTGCTACATATTTCATGAGTTCACTTTGTTGAATCTGGGATCAGAAGCTGAGATGGATGTAGGATCAATCTAACTTTCTCGTCATAAAAGGAAATTCTATCGTGTAATTCCAAAACAAATGTCAAAAGAAAATGAGTTTAACCCATTTTGTGCTTAACTAAAATGATTTTAACAAGTTATGGAAGGTTCATCTCCTCGCTTCTGTTACTTCTAAGTTTTACCTCGAATAATCTTTGTCTACAAACAGTTGTGATCATTTTAAACACGCTTCAAACAGATGGTTAAGACGTGATAAATGAAATTTATATACAGCTAAAACATACAAGGAGCTGCTAACAATCTTTGGTGCCCTGTACTATATTGATCAGGTACGTGTCACTCCTTGGTGAATGGATGACAAAGAGCTTTTCTTCTCTTGGTTTCTGTTCTATGATCGTCAAACTGGTGGCCACTTTGATTTTCTCAAGTATGGTTAGAAGTGGTATTCATTTCATCATGTAAAATTTACACAAACCAATCTGTGAAATTGTCGTCAGGGTCACAGAAAGTCTAATGGGTAGAATGCAGAACTGGAATAATTAGGTAAATAGAGGGAACCAGAACTCTTTTCTTTCTTTTCTTTGTTTTCTTTTGGGAGCCTGGATAACCTCTCTCCATGATATGGCATTTTATAGGTAACTTGTACAGGCTGTCGATAATGTCTCACTAAATCTTTAATCATTTGGAGTATGGATTAAATTTTAGCTTCTGTAATCTGAAGGAAGTTTTCCGTTGAAGGGATTTTCTTAGTAAGCGTTTAAGAGAATAATCATCTTGCTAATAGTCCGACAAGTGTAATGCACCATGAAGATCACTCTATTGAGCACATTTTATATTGCTGTAGATTTTCAAATTTTAAAGAAGTATGTGCTTTTCTGTCGATATTGGCATCTTTTAGATCATTAATGCAAGTCATCCAAAAATGTCTCTTACATGGTGCAGGAAGTACATTGCCTGCAGGCTGTCGTTCTCCTGACCTCAGGTATCATGGGTTTCATAGTCCCCTATCAGAGGTAGAAAAGTTGTGTTTGCAAGCTTCAAAGACTCCGAATAATGGGCAAGGTGTTCTTTGTAAATGTTATATGATAAATTGTGGTGGCTTCTGAATTTTCTCGAGGACAAACATTAGAAAGGGCATGTTAAGGAGTGACATTAAGTTAAGAACCGGACGTGGGTCGTGAAATAGCTAGGAATAGAAATGCCAGAGATCATATTCAGGACTGGTTTCTCATCACTTCTCTTCGTATTAGATTCTATCAATTATATCATCAACTTTACCTCAATCTGAAACTAGCTGCTCCCACTAGATTCTATTGCAACAAATGTTCAACAATATACGCATGCATAAATAGTTTTAGCAAGTCTTTTGGTGTGAGTTTAATGCCATTCCATTCTCAAATGCAATCATTCATATCTTTTGTTGCACAATTTCTTGTCTTTCCCCTGGCAATGGGTTGGGTTAAATTTTGCTAAACTTCATTTATAATAATTGAACTTTTTTTTGGAAAATCTTAAGATGGAAGTACTAGACATGCATTTTCCTTCAATGTGGTATACTTACTAAAGGAGTCCAAGTATGTTAGATACTATATGGGTGTAAACTGCTGATATAGTTCAGTAGGCTGTCATTTTATTATATTACCAGCT
This sequence comes from Nicotiana paniculata, assembly GCA_005239505.1. NCBI lineage: Eukaryota > Viridiplantae > Streptophyta > Magnoliopsida > Solanales > Solanaceae > Nicotiana > Nicotiana paniculata. The sequence goes on from ML347358.1 coordinate 17,886, forward strand.
GTTCAGTCCGTACTACCTTAGATGTCATTTTAGTTTTCTTGATGGTGGGTATTAGAGTATTGCAGAAACAAAAATTTTAAATGAGGTTTCTGGACTCTACTAAAATGCAAACACTTGTGTGAATGTGTTAAACACCACAAACTGATACAAAGCTGCAGGTCTCTCAGATTCTTGTGGCACTTACTGATCAACTTTTTTAGTTGCAACATTAAGATGCTTTCCGTCCATTTTGCAGGAGAGCCTTGATGGTTTAAGCAATACTGGATCACAAATTCAATTACCTGAAAAATTTGCTACTTCCAAGTGAAAAAGCATTACAGGTTGGAAACAGCTCTCTTCCATGAAGCAGGGTATTTGGTAGCTTCTATTTGTTCAGCTGTTATTTGTGTGTATCAAAGTTGTTGCTTCTCAAGGACCCAAAATTATTTATTAGGGGCAAAAGTCCAGAACATTATGGCAACTCAAAGCATAAGTTTATACTTGATATTGTAATTATTCTGCTGCAGAGCTGGTACCTATGTTGTACATTATGAGATTAACAGTGAGATCCTCTTAAGTCGTAATGGTCACTTCCTTGAACCCTGGAAGGCAATACTCGTGCATTGTAGAAAGAACATTTCCTGATGACTATGGAAGGACCTTTGATGACTATTGTCAGCAAGAACAAGTGAATAAGAATTATCAAGATGCACACATTTAGTATTTTATACAACTTTGAAGTCAGATTAGAAGCGTTGATGCTACAGAGGTATGTAATGTGTCCAAGGAAAATGGTCTATTTCAACAAATTGTGTAAACTTAAAAATTTATTTCTGTCAGTCTGCTCTTATCACTTCTGTAACTACTTAGCTAAATGGTTATAGTTGCTAAGTTATCCTTTTAACTGCTTTCTTTTTGTGTCTACTTTCTGAAGAAGTACACGAGTAGTTCTTCTTTTCAGGGTTAGATGATTATCTTATACTTCCATCATTGTAAATGAAAATGATCCACTAGTGGTAATAATTGGGAGAATTAATTCTTTCATTAAAGTACCTTCTTAACTAAATCTATGGAGGATTGATTATTCTGTTATGCCATAACCTAAACGTTCTCTTGTTGTTGGAAAGAGTTTGCTGATGTGGGAGGAAATTTGGCATTGCATAAAACGTATGTATGCATGAATCTGATTTCGATTGTGGAATATTTGTCACTCATCTGATATAGATGCAATAATTTGTCAATATTCTTGCAATACAATGAAATCAGAAAACCAAAGCTTTTTCAAATTTACTATCGAGCTTGTTTGATATAGTTGTTCTTCATGTTTGCTTTTACTTTCTAAGGCAATAGGAACAGTGTGTCTCAAATCAAATGGTTAGGCTGAAATCAGGCCACTAGTTTAACTATAGATCTGTTGTGTTTTTCACTTTGTGAAAGTTAATGTTTAATGTTATTAATTTCTAATTTGTTCATTATGAAATTGAATGATGAACCAAAATAGTCGGGAAAGGTTTGCATGATTGTTGAGAACATGAGTAATATTCTTTTTTCTCTAGAGTTCAGAACTTGACATCCTATATCAAAGTAAGCTTGAGACTCTTAGGCTAGAGAGACCATGTAGGTGTGTTTTTATAATTCAGTTTAGGAGTTGCTAAGTGGTAACCTAGGAGGCTTTGTGAAAGTCCATGGAAAAGGAAATGATCAGCTGGAGAGGCTAGTTCATAGACCATTTATCTATTGAATTCACTGTGTAACACGAGACTTACTACAAGTTAGGCAAAATCATACTCTAGCATATAGGTTAGGCTAATGAACTGTCAAAAGTAAATGTTACAAAATTGAGGATGTAGACCTTTTGGTGTCCTTTTCCTCTTCCTTTGTCCTTTTGAGCTGTAAAAATTGAGGAGTAGCAATTTGTTTGCATCGTCAATAAAATAGGTGGAGAATCAGGAAGTAGACAAAAAAAGGTTATTTTTTATCATCTATGTAATTTTTGATGGACATAGTTATGTGGTACCAGTGCTGGTGGGATAGGATGTACTCCGTGGATTCGAGATGTGCGCAAGCTGTTTCGGACGCCATCATTAAAAAAAAAAGAAGAAAAGGTAGCAAGTTGCAATATTCTACGGGCAGAGGCAGCTGTCAATACAGGAAGTGGGATAGGTTTGTCTCCTAGCAAGCCATTGTTTCTACACAAAATTACTAAATTCTTGCCTGGTTGTGGTTCTTTTTATTTTGTTTTAAGTAGACCTAAAAGCAAGTAATATAGCTGAAGCCCCTACTCCTACATATTCATCACTGATCACACAAGTGTTGTGGCTTGAAATGAGTGTGGATTTAGCATTTGGTGTGTATTTGTTTTCGGTCTTTCTTTATTCTCTTGGAAGTCACGTAGCTAACTAGCTATGTTCCATGACCAAAATATTATTAGGCTGGCCAAACAATTACTGTCAAGCCTGTATCTTCAAGATTCCTACAAGGGTACGTGCGAGAGTTTAATTTTTTTCTTCGATGAATATTCTGGAAATGATCAGCTGGAGATCCAGTCTTCTTACCACTCCATATTGAAATACAGTCAAAAGTTTGTCAAATGATGAAAGAAGTTTCCAAGAATACTCACGAGTTATAATCTCTCGCAAGTATTTGACTAGTTTACCCTTATTTATGTCTTAAGTTATAATCTCTCTTCATTTCTAATTTACTCATAATTGAGCTATTTGTAGTCTTCAAGAACAATTAATATTAGGGTTAGAATAGGAAAATATTTAATTAATTTAGTCTTGAACTTCTAAAATTAGAAATAATTTGAGATAATTATTTTTAGAAACCACGACTGATAATTTGAGACGGAGGGAGTAAATGTTTGTAAAATTTCGTAGTTTATGTTATATTGTCACTTGATAAGACAATTTTTGCAACTACATATGATTTTGATTGTGGTTGTTAGTACTTCCTTCGGTCCACTTTAATTGAATTTTTTGTTATTTTTAAACATATTAAGGAATTCACTTTTTAATATTAATTAACAATACATTTGACCATATTAACTTTTACTATCTCTTTAATTTGTTCATTTAAAATATAACAGATACCCTGAGACTCTTTACTTCAAAAGAAACTTTGAAAAAATAAAATTAATTCTTTTTTGATACACAGTATATGAAAACTCAAATATTTTAGAGACAAAAAAGGCAAAAAAAATCAAATATGAACCGGAGGAAGTAAAAGTTAAGCCTATGTTGTCTTTTCTCTTCTCCTATTTTTTTGATGAGAAATTTTCATAAACCACTATTGTTTAGCGGTTATTAGCTAGTTGTAGCTACCATTTATTATATTACTTCCTATAGTTATGTTTTCAGATTTTTTAGAGTGTATTCGATGTATTTAAGTTGATGTATTCATGAATACAGTAGCATTTCTAGGCGTGAAACAAGGGATTACAGCTAGGCATATTTTTGTATTCGAGTGTATTCGACTGTATTCATGGCGTGAAACATGGGATTACAGCTGGACAGATTATTGTATTCGACTGTATTCACGGCGTGAAACAGGGGATTACACTGTTTTTAAACGGAAAGTGAATCAATTAACATAATAGACTCCTAATATAACTCCACAACTTATAACACACAAATTTTGTATTTTCAGTTATAGAAAAGATTTTCAACCGAAAAATACCCCAAAAGTATAGCAATCTTCAGAGAAATAATATAATACATCTGAATACATAAATTATATTAAATAAAAAAAAATATATGTATACATTCATGTAATATAACGAGACAGTGAATACAATGAAATACATAGAATACAGCGGGATACTTTGAAAAAAAAGAAAATGAATACAATGAAATACATGAAATACAACGAGATACATTGAAATACAATGAAAAAAAGACAATGAATACAATGAAATACATGGAAATACAGTGAGATACATTGAAATACATGAACTATCAATATCGTTAGAGAACATACCAGACTCTACCAGATTGGGCAGAACCCTAGAACGACGAAGAGAAGAGGAAGACTGAGATTTGTATAGAGTTTTGTTTCTCGTGTACAATGGGCCAAATTTTTGGACTCGAAACGCCATTGTTCATCAGCCGGATCTGGCCGTTCAGAAAAAACTCGTCGGTAGAGCTCATGGATCCATCCGCGGCGGCGCCGTTGGTAGTAATCCTAGCTGAGAAGTCGAAATCTTCGGAAGGAGAAGAAATTGAAGTGCAAACAACATTTTTCTTCACACTAGTAGTTGACAAAACGAAGTGCATAGGACTCACCGGAACACTGTAATAGAAGCCGCTGTGTGGTTGGCCATGACCTGGACTTGAAGGAGTACTAAAGTAAGAAGTGGAATCGTGGTTTCGATCTGTATTTGGTAGAATCGTGGTTATATTCATGGAGAAGGACTGGAGTTGAGAGAGAGAGGGTGGAGAAAAATCTGAAAGAATGAGAAAAAAAAATAATACTGTTATGAAATATAATATTGTATAGTGGATGTCTATAACTCCTAAAGAAGTTACTCCCACTACTCTTCTCCATTATTCCCATTACTTCTTACTATTATGGTTGTAACTCCCCACACCTCCATAACCTCCTCCATGATCTTCCCCCATGATCTCAATAGTTAATACCATGTTCATGACATCCCTTTGTATTACCTATATCATCCTATAAATAGAGGGTTTGGGCCTCACATTGAACACACTTGAATACATAGAAGAAATAATAATCTCTCTTCTCTTGCTCTCTACATATTTTGTCTATTTTCTTGTTTTATGTTATTGCTTTGAGCTTAGTTTCTTAATACGTTATCAACACGAATTACTATATTCTTCTTATATTTTCTATAAGAGATGAAAGCCTTCCATGAGAGCAACAACCTTGAATCAATTTAGTTGAGCCTATGAAAATCTAGGCATCTCGTATGCCATATCAATGTTTTTGCTTCTATTATACAAGGAGTATCATTTTTCAATTTTCATGAATTTTACAATTAACTTACTTTAGTATTTAAGACTTGGTCTACTTTGTGTTACTTAGCAATTTGGTTTTATTTATGCAGATGTATATATATGGAGTACCTATGCTTTCGAGTTGCAAACAAGAGCATATTCCGATGCTTTGACATCATCCATCTCCCATATGTACTGCTCCGACAGTTTGCAAGCCAAGATTATGGAACTGTTAACTATTGAGAAGGTTTCTAATCTTATAAAAATAATAGTCCAAATACATCGACAACCCTTTCAAGTTGTCCTCACTTTTTTACTTTGACACTCCATCTTAACTCTGTTCCATTTGAACACTCCAACCACACCTTAAATGTGTCATTTAGACACAAATTTAATAGACAGCTAACCACAAGAAATATGTGTATTTCACGAACTAAAGTGACAAATAAGATGCAGACACATGAATTTTACTTAAATAAAATTTAAAAAAATTTTGAAAAGAAAAAAGAAAAATGTTAAAAGCTCCCCCCCCTGCTGTGTTCTTCCCCAACCCTCCTCCCTATTTCGTCTCCCTTTAAGAACCCCACCCCAAAATCACCCCCCCCCCCCCCCCCCCCCCCCCCCCCCCCNTCTCACTTTTGACTCCATCCCCAAAAAAAGGAAAAAGAAAAAATTGACACAGATAGAAGATTGTCCATTTGTTGCAAAATAAATCTGATTAAGTACCTTTCCTTATTTTGCGGTTGATAAATGAGAAGCCACATATCATCCAAGAATATGAGTCTGGTAAGGCAATTCCAAACCAGGAGATTATCTCTAAATTGGAGAGACCTCTTGGAGCGAAATTTCGAGGAAAGAAATAAAAGCGTAGTGGCACGAGTGAACCTTATGGATTCTCACTGTCTGGTTGAATCCAAGATGTGGTCATGCTTCGTTGCTTATCGTTATGCCTGGATTCATGAATATGGTTGTTGAATTAGCTGTGAAAATTTGAAGTTCCTCTTGTACGGATTTCTTTTCTCCTTTATTGGATTACTCTTATCATTCAAATGAGCTCTTCTTTTTTGCAAAATTATTTAAGGTTACACTTCTGAAAATCAGAGTTTGTTCTATAGGTTTGAGTATCGATGTCTGGGAGTGGGATTATGGTGTAATCTTCCTCCACCATGTTTTTTATATTTTCCGTCAAGCTTTATTTATTTCGGTAATGAAAACTTAAAAGTAAAGTGAATGGTGATGGATGATCGAAGGGAGAGAGGGAGGAAGGTGATGACATGGAAATGAGGTGCAAAAGAATATGAGGAAAAAGAAAATAAAAAAAGGTATAAAAAGAAAAATTGATTTGTCACGTTCTGAAAAGTGGTGTGATACATGTTCTATGTCATATCATCATTTTGTGTCTAAATGACACATTCGAAGTGTGGTTGAAGTGTTCAAATAGAACGGAGTTAAGATGGAGTGTCAAAGTGAAAAGTGAGGACAACTTAAAGGGGCTGCCGATGTATTTGGCCAAAATAATAAGAATTTAAATTTATGTTGTGGTCAAAAATAAATTTTGTATTGCCAAGATAATTTTAATCCCTTGATATTTGATCATGTAGTTGTTCGTGAAAAAGATCAATGTGAACTTTCATTAAAGTTCGGGGAAAAAAATTGATTATAAAAAGTAGTATACCATGATAGGTTCAATGGCGAGTCCACTTAGCTTATTAATAACATTGTATGATAATAAGGCATTGGTTTGATTTGTGGTGCACAATGATGATAAGAGTTGGTTCAAGTCCCAACTCATTATGACATAACATGCCTTTATATGGGTAAGGCATTGGTTTGAGTCCCAGTGCACCATATTGATTATATAATGATGACTAATGAAAATAATGTATTTTTCATGAAAATAGCATGAAGCTTGTCCCACTTGATTTTCTCCATTCTTGAAGTGAATGTTATATCGGTGCATAATAAGTCTAAATGAAGACAAGTGGTTGACCAATGAACGTGGGTGTACCAAAGACCAAAATAATATAGTCATCATTATGGTAAATGTAAAAAGGAGAACAGTAAGGGTTCTCAAAGTAATCCTTCAAAGGTGAAGGAATTGTGTATCAATATGGTCTGAAATATGAGTCACTCTCAGACGATTTTAGTCCATTTTTTGAAAGAATGCGACTTGTGATAAGCATTGTAAATGCATGCTCATTCCTGAAAGTGAATGTGAAGATATATATGTGATGAAAAATATGCATAAGAATGTGCTTATGCATGGTTATATAAATACCACAACTCATCTCTAAGGAAGGTTTGAGAGAGATAAAGATAATGAATATTATAATGTGGTTACATGAATATGTCACTGGTCGCGTACTTGTGGTACGCCAAAAAAATATTATGTCATGCCTTATAAAAGGTTATTAAAGACAAACTTAAAGCAAGAATGGTTTTGCATATGTTGACTTCGACTGTGACAATTATTATGATATGATTTTCTCCGTGAAGGAGATATTACCATATGGATGGTGTGATAAAAGATCTTGTAGTACGAAATCAATTAAGAGTTCCGGAAGAACGAATTTGTTACTACCCGGATTAATGAAATTATTCTTGACATTAATATTGTAGTAAGTCTCAAAAGAAACTTCTTGAGTTTCAAATGTATTAGCCAAAATGGTTGGTATATTGAGACTATAAATGAAAGGAAGATTGAATATCTTCATATTACAATAGTCATATCGGGTAAATATGAAAGGTTACCCGGCTTTTCTTTCATTATTATTACAGATGTATAAGCATGATGATGGAATCACATGGCATAGTAAATTAAATGTTTACTGAAACAAATATTAGTTGGCATGACCGGTTGGCCATTCCGGTTCAATTATGATGCGAAAATTAATTGAGAATTCACATTGGCATATATTAAAAAAATAGAAGGTTCTTCAAGAATTCTCTTGTGCTGCTTATTCTCATGATATGCCAGTTAAGGTTGGGATTGAATCCCTTGATTTCTGGAACGAATAGAAGGTGATATATATATGGGCCCAGTCACCTGCCATGTGGACTATTTAATAATATATAATTTTAATAGATGCATCTATTGTATGGTCACATGTGCGTTTGTTATCAACTTGCAATTTGGATTTTGCAAGGTTGATTGCTCAAATTATTAGAGCACAGTTCCAGAATATAAAATGATAATTATCTTGGTAATGCTGGTTTAAATACAAGTTGGTTTAGCAGAAATTGTATGCCTCCAATTAAGCTAAACCATTGGTTATGAGAACAAAGATTCCAAATAGAAATTTGGTATGATGTGTATTATTTAATATACAAGAGCACTTATATGCATCTAGCCAACAAGTTATGATAACTTCTCCCTATCCGAATTGGTTCAAGGTCAGGAACCAAATAAATTTTATTCAGAAATATAGATGTTCTATATGATTTAATTATGCCATCACAAAGCACAAAAATGTATTCCCAAAGAAGGTTGGGAAATGTGTTGGTGATCCCAACATTAGGGGGAGAAAATGGGTAGCTGAAAAAGTAATCATGGAATGAATTATTATGAGTGTAGTTAGATCCTCGTACAAGAAATGTGAACTTGAAGTTCAAGTGATAATTCATTTACAAAATATTGCCAGGCGTATTTGCTGACCCAAAGCGAAATATTATATTTCAGCTGCTAATACTCCAAATAGAATAAAGTCCATGACGGACATAGTCTATGGAACACATGAAGCGTAATAGACTAGTCGGTTCCAAAGATAAAACTCCTTGAAGAAGGAGTGGAGCAAATGATAAAGATAGTCATACTAAGGAGGCAAGTGCTATGTAAAAGCACCATGACATAAAACTTTATAAGACCTCATGGAAGAGGCTCAGGTACTTGAAAATAATGAGATCTCGATAAGTTATATCTTTATTATGTGATGATGGAACCGATGTAAAATGATCATCGATGATATTGTTGATATAATTTAGCGCTCTATATTATTAATATTGACGAGGATCTTGAGCTCAAATCTGTCATGAAATTTGGACAGATAAATGATTGGTCAATCAAATAAAAAATACGCAATCAAGATTAACTTCACTTGGAAAACGTGAAGTTTTGGACTGATAGTCCCAACACCTGAAAGTATAAAGCCAGTGGGATGACACAAGATTTTACGTAAATGTCCTGGCATTGATTATATGGAAACATGTTTCCGTGTGGTGGATACAGTTGCTTCAGATTTTAGTCTTGCAATACTCGATAAATTTGATATGCGTATATAAAAATCATTGAAGGATTTAAACTGTCCTGAAGCATATTAAAGTTCCCGAGAAATTCATTTATAAAGCTTCAGCAAATCCTTATGTGGATTAGAGCAACCATGACGTATATGATTTATTTTTGTGTCTATTGTAATTGGTGCACTGTGTATCTTGCTAGAACCATGAGTATAAAAATATGCTAGCGAGATATAGTTTAAGATATTGGAATACTATTAGCACTATATTGCAAAAGGAATCCTTGATATAGATTTATTATTCTAACAAATGTCAAGGTTTGTTGTTTGTGCAAATGCAGGTATTTTCTGAAGTCCGTTCTTCAAACAATCTATTTGTATGTGAGAGTACTGCCATATTATTTCACCAGGCAGTCAATTATTGAAACTTATTCAAGTCATGTCAATATACTATCAACTGAAAAGGCAAGTGACTCAACATACAACAAATATGTGACTTTTCCTTGAAGAGAAGGTTCCAATAATAGTGAAGACGATGATATTTGTTTATCTCATTGGAAGAAGGATATATTAAAGGATACAGAATAAAGCATATGTTTCGCAAAGTTCTTTATCAGACACAATTTTCAACGAGCGGTTAAATAGATGTTCGACAAATTTGTTCGCTTGATAATTTGGTGTTCTGTTCCATGAAGCATGATCAACCTCAACATTTGATAAGTTGGTATACAAGATCGGAACATGTCATCTCGGAGAAACAAATTGATGTTTTAATCAGGGGGAGACAAATACGCACTGTACTCTTTTTCCCTTTGCTATGATTTTATCCCATTAGGTTTTTCTTGCAAGGTTTTTAATGAGGCAGCAAATAATGCGTATTACAAGATATGTGTACTCTTTTTCCTTCACTAAGATTTTTTCCCACAGAGGTTTTTCTTAGTAAGGTTTTAACGAGGCACATTATCTATATCTATAGACATCCAAGGGAGAGTGTTATGAAATATAATATTGTATAGTGGATGTCTATAACTCCTAATGAAGTTACTCCTACTACTCTTCTCCATTATCCCCACTACTTGTTACTATTATGGTTGTAACTCCCACACCTCCATAACCTCCTCCATGATCTTCCCCCATGATCTCAATAGTTAATATCATGTTCATGGCATCCCTTTGTATTACCTATATTATCCTATAAATAGTGGGTTTGGGCATCACATTGAACATACTTGAATACATAGAAGAAATAATGATCTCTCTTCTCTTGCTCTCTACATCTTTTGTCTATTTTCTTGTTTTATGTTATTGCTTTGAGCTTAGTTTCTTAACAAATACAAGACATATTTTATGACTTAAGAGTAAGAGAACTAATCTTTTTTGATTTTCTTTGGTTCTACGTGGCCCATACAACTAAAGAAAATAAGTTATAAAAGCATGAAAAGCGAGCATGAAATTTAGAAATACATGGAACTAATACGTCTTTGTATATAAAACTTACATACAAAATCAATTGCTTATATTTGTGAACTAGTGGGACAAAACAGCCAACCAACTGCTGTTTTCTTTTGTAGAAATCAAAGTTTGTGCAATCTTTCAAATCTGAAAGTGTCATCTCTTGATTGAATAATTTTCATCTAAAAGGCTTAAAGTTTTGTGGCCCTATCACAATAACTCTAATCATTCTCATAATGATTATTTGCTCATCAGTCTCTTGGTATGCTGAATTAAACAATGAATAAGGGCTCGGCTTGTGGAGTTATCCAACGAATATCCAGAGAAAGAAAATTGTTAATAGCAAATCTTAGTCCACTAGTAAAGCATGTTCAACTCATGACTAGATCCATGGAATTCTATGTTAATGGAAAGGTGGAGCCGAGATGTAGATTTTATGGGTTCTAAATTTTATGATAGTTTTGGCGTAACTGGTAGAATCGTTGCCATGTGATCGTGGGAACAACCTCTTGCCGAAATGTTAGGACAATGATGCGTATAATAGACCCTTATAGTCCGACCCTTTCCGGATCCCGTGCACAACACTGTGCACCTGACTGCCCTTTCTTAAACTCTAGGATAGTCATCAGGCTTCATGCGTGTTATAATTAGGTTCTAAAATTAGAGTTTTCCACATTTAGTAAATTTTTTTTTTTGCAAATACAGAGTTTCGATTGATTAATCTATACTAGGTTCGGCCAAACCCTTCTAGCTCCCCTGATAAACACAGATTAACCACTACGGAGTTAGATTTAGTTCACGGCTATACATGATTATGATAATCTTAGGTATCAATAAATCGGCTTTTGGAACGCAATAAACCAGATTTTCGAGGATAAAACATAATAAAAAGAAAAGAAAGAAAAAAAGAGCGTTATAATTAAAGAATTCATGGAAAGGGAAAAGTCTGAGACCCTCATTCTGAATTAAGAGATTTAAATTTTGTTCTCATTAATTACCTCTCTCCCATTATGTATGAAATCTCTACCAAAATTAATTAAAGCTTCGCAATCATCGAATTGATTCGGATTTAGAAAGTTTTAAGTGGTCAAGGTTGACTTCTTATTATAGTTGGGAACCAAAGTTTAACAAGAACAATTTATTTTGAACATGTCACATGCATGAGATGCTAAACAAAGTAATATGCGGCTAACAACCAATGATTCCTCAGATTAATTAGAAAATATAAGATAGATCTGCGACGACCCTCATAACGTTAATGAATTCTTTATACCTATATAGAGTCCCTTCTTGGATAATAATAACCAATGATTATGGTAATGATGGTAGCCACTAGGGTGATCTTCAGAAAGAATATTACGATCTAAAGAAGTTTTGCCTTTATTTAATTCAGCCGAACATATGAATTTATTTAATTCAGCCCAAGATTTAATATTTTCCATTCAGCTCTAGAGTAAGTTATGATATATTACGAAAGCACATCCAATAAAGTACATATATTTTCTAAAAAGAAATTAATGTAGCCCGATGCCTTTTAGAAATATATATACCACATATTAAATTCTCTTGGCTTACTCGTATGTTTAACTTCTTCTATAATTTAACTTTTCTTTGTAAAAATTGTGATGCAGCCACTACTTGTAACGGTAAAAATTATATGAACCAAGGAAAGTGGAGAGGACAAAACAAAAGGAGTAGTAAATGATTTGAGGATGAAAAGAAAAAAATAATACGCAGTAGGTATAGGTTAGTTTATTCAGCAAAATAAGAAGTTTCCCTTGTGCAGGTCGCTTTGATGTCTGAACAGATTGATGTTTGTACTGTTTGGCGAATCAGTAGGGTCCTCCTCATTCCTCAAAAGTGGGGAATGAACACAACTTTTCTTTTTTGTTAGAATTTTGTAACATCTTTCTGGGTTTAACGAAGGAAAATCGATATGCATATATAGTACGTGTTTATTTTCAAGAAGATAAATCTTAGTTTCTGTTGAGACCTTAGACGTGGAAAAGAAGGAAAAGGAGCAGGTAAAAATGGGGATTGTATAGACAGAGATGACTAAATGAGGGGTGACTGTTTGAGAGCCCCCGCCACCCAACCCAAATTCTGATGTTTGTCTCTTTCTGCATATATATCAGGGGGAAGTGACTCAAATCTTTGTTTGTTTTAGGTTGGATGTTTTTGATGTTCCCTAATTGAATCCCCCCTTTTCTTTCTTTCTTTCTTTTCACACAGACATTCAATATGTCAAAAGATCAAGTGAGTGAGTGTGAGTTTGAATTGAAAACCTTAAAACTATTCTACGTTCCACTTTAATTTGCGTAGAGAAAAGTGACGATGTTGTGGTTGTCTAGCCAATTTTGTTCTCTTTCAGCTGTAAGTAAGTATTCTCAGTTTTGGTAATAAATAAAATGTATGTAATTGAATTATATGTGAATTGATCATTTATGGCTGTTTAATTTTTGTTTCTTGTAGGTTTACAACAATGTCCAGAGATATTAAAAGAGTGAGCATGAATTGAAAATTTAAATGAGCAAATATATCTCTATATATATCACCTTAATTGAAGGCTAAAACTCTTCTAACATATATGCCACTTTACATGGAAACTTTTAATCCGTAACGGTGCCAAGGAAACGCTAACACTACAATAACATTTCCGTTAACGAGGAGAATATATGTATACTAAACTCAGAGTGTCATACAAAGGTATAGATTCTTAATTAGTGATATATATAGCTCCCGACTATATTCATGTATTTTGTCAAGTTCTGAAAAGAAAATGACTAGTTCATGTCGTCTAAAGACAAACCTAGTTTTTTAACGTTTAATTTAAAAGTTAAGTTTAAACTATATGCACTATCAGTGTTAGAAATTTTCACATCATCATATCACTTCTCTATATATTATAGTAGGTAACTTATCTTAAGAAAACTTATCTATAGATATCATTAATTAGCTGATTAATAATGTAATTATTTTTAAAGTGAACAATATATACAACTTAAAACTCTACAGTTGACTATTAGTGTAGTGAGTAGTGAACCTAGATGAGATGGCAAGCAGTATATTACTCAGTTAGTTAGACTTAAAATTGTGCAAAATCATATAATTTAATTTTAAGAATCACAAATTAAAGTAATTAAAAACATGTTTTTCTCAGTTCTACCTCCATCTCAATTTATTTTATGACTCTTTCATTTCTAATCAGTCCCAAAAAAGAAGTACAATTTTTTTATATTTAGTAACAACTCAGTTTTAAATTTCTCTTTTTACTCTTAACAAGATGATTTCTAACCACAAAACTTTTTATAGTTTGTTTTAGATCACATGTTATAAAATTTTTATTTATTTTTTAACTCCGTACTCATTCAAACACATTCACTTAAATTGGCGCGAAAAGAAGTAGTATTAATTAACTATAGTTATCTGATAAATATGCAAAGATAACAATGCCCTCAATTAAGTTTACCTCCACAGATTATCATATTGCAGGAAAATCAGCAGTAGTACTATTAGTCATGTTTTTCCTCGATCTACTCTCTGAGTAGTACGTTGTCAGAAGCAATGTTTGAGAAAGAGAAGTCGAGTTCCATCAATATTTCCATCATATCCTCTAAATTCATGGTCATCTCGAGATCATCAAAGAATCGCCTTTTGGGCGTACACCTCTGCCTCTACACCTTGTCGGATTATTTTTCTATCGAATGAAATCCAATTAGTGCAGTGCTCCCTATCTTCTGCCACTGTACATTTACATTATTTGCACTCGTGTGAATCCTACCATTTCTTTACCTTAAATTAATATATTATAATTGTTGGATTCAAAATTAAATATTTATCAACCAAGAAATTACACTAAAATGACCTTGAAAATGGCCGCACTTGATTTTTTGATCCTCGATTGTCCCATGGACAAATCTTTAAGATCAGAAGTTAAAAATGTTACCTACAGAGCAAGCGAAAGACAACACTTGTTAAACTTGAGGTGTTGTCCACGAGACAAGCTAAGTCCAAAAATCAAGAGTAGCACCGAAATGTTCTATTTCTATCAAGATCGGGTCGGTTATCTCGCTCTTAATAGGCCGGGTTGTGCCCGGACTGGCCCACTTTATACCCATGAGATGTAAGGAGTTTTCCGAGCTAAGAGAAGGGTATTTTTCATACTCGTCCAAACGTCTTCAATCCCTAATATGTAATCAATGGAGATAGTTTTTTCATCCCGTTTTATGTAACTGGTGTTTGACAAAGGCCTGTAGTTGCAAAAAGAAATATTAAAGGTCCGTGAAATGTATGGTCTAAATAGGTCTTAGACACTTGTGTAGAATTTCAAAGTTGAATTATATCCAAATATAATAGATTAAAGTGTATCACATAAAATAAAACTAATTAAAAAGGCAAAGTGTTCTCTGAAGTAAAAAAACATAAATTCTGTAATCTTGGACTGCATGCATTCTTTTTCTGCATCTTTATATTCCTTTTGTTGGAGGGGGTTTGTGATGGATTGATGGGTGAGCGATGCTATGTTGAGAACAGTGTTGTATAGGAATTGCTGGGGACGAAATGTTAAAGGCTGAAAACCCTATACATTACCCACTGTTCTACGCAATGTGTAAGAATTTAATATACTACTGTATATGGTAGACAAAGATGAGGTTCTATAGGAAATACGCACAGTTCGAATTTTCATTTTAGTAAACAGAAGATTTTGGGAAATACTAATAATTATATCGACAATTTATGAAACCAAAATTGACTTTGCAGTCACACTACAGATCCTTCTTTTTCCTGTTGGTTCACTGAAGACTATTTGGTCACAAGACTTTTGGAAAAAAAAGTGTTTTTCTTTACTGCGTCCCTTGCTTATCAAGTTGCCTTACAAAGAAATTCTAATGTTTGATGTGAAATCGGCACTCAGATTTTGCTTGTTCTAGTGGCCTTTTGATATGGCTTTCTTTCGGCTATAAATTCAGAAAATGAAACTTGGCAGCTTTGCAGCATATTAGGTAAAGAAAAGTGGTCCATATTAACAAAAGCAGAACCATATATAAATAATAAGAAATTCCTATATAATTAATTAACGAATATCGACTTAGCTACAGATTCTAACTAGAGAGAATCTGATTTTCAATAACATGAAAATAGTTTATTTATTGTTTATTGACCATAAACAAATCCCATAAATTACTACACCTTAAATAGACATGACCTTTTTTCTAGACTCTGAAAATACTAACATGAACCAAAAATGTAGCAGCCATAGACTTTCCATGCCAGATGGTCTCTAAATATGACAGAACATCTAGCCACAATATAAAATGCTTGGAAATGTTTTCAGTTCAGCAGTAAGAGTAGAATAATATATAGTTTCAAGAGAAAATAGGACTCAATGCTATAGCTAGGACGGTGAATGTGAAAAAGGGCTATAGCTATAGGAAAACCATAGCAAAACACTAGTGGAGTAGTAGTTAAAACTTAAGTAGCACACCATTCTCTTAAGAGGGTCACAAACCCTAGAAAGAAAAACCTCTATAAATTTTGCTTGACCGATCAAATACTTGCTCCTCCTCCTCCTCCTCCATGGATATTTCCAGCCGAAGAGTTTTGATCATTCCAATAATTAGGGATAGAATATGGGATAGGAAAACTAGGTGTTTGATGAAAACCTCTACTAAACTCAACCGGCCTTTGGCGAAAAGCAGCCATGTTAATTCCTTGTGTTCCAGGTAAAGTAGGCGGCGGGGGTGTGTAGTCATTGCAAGCATAGCGAATCAAATCGGCGTTAGCGGCGTCGAGCTCCTTTTGGAGGCGCTCAACTTGGCGTTGAAGGAAAGAGATAGCGCCAACGCAGCCATAAACGGGATCCCTTACTCTTGCCTCGGCTTCGTAGGCTAAAGAGTTGACAGCGTCCTCCCTCTGGTGAGGCAAGAGCTCATTGAGAAGCTTAGTGACATTGCTTGCGCCGAAGATTTTGTGGACGTTAATGAATTTTTGTGGCTCCTCGGGTGGGAAGTAAGGTGCAAAAATACAGCCAGGTAGACATTTTCTCCTTAGGAATTTGCAGGCTGCACAAGGAGAGTTGTATGAGCTGCTGGATGAAGCCATTCTTAATCTCTAAGTAGCTGCAAAGAGAAAACATCAAGTAAGCTGATCTTCTTTCTTCGAATTTTTTGAATTTTTTTACCTTACCTAATCATAACAGTTTTCTGCTAATTGTGAATTGTAATGAAAATTTACCTTAATTGTTACTAGAATCTTAAATTTCTCTTTGCTTCCAATTCGAGATTCTTTTGCCTATAAGATCTGATCCTGCTACTGTGAAAAAATACACTAGACGTGCTCAATTGGGTGTATTTTTAACCTGTGAAATCGATACTATATATGTCCTATATTAGCTAGCTAATGGTTTTCTGTTATGTATTCTCCTAAATAACTTCTTGATTTTGGTTCATGGCTCAGAAGTACACTGCATGCTTTGATCTTCTATAGTGGGAGTATTTAGTTTGATGAAGAATTTGCCTCATTTTTGTTATATCCAGCTACATAGAGACGGTAGAATTTTCACGAACTTGAATTTGGAGGTTCAAGTGGAAGCTATGTAGTGATATATCCTTTCTGAAATTTGTTAAACATGAGATCTGAAAAATGCACTTGAAATCAAATTTCTTAAAAATATAAGTTAATTAAAGGAAAACCCTAAATCAAGAATTGTTACACGGAGTAACAAAATAGAGCAAGTGTGTTTCTGGAACTTATTTTAGGAAGATTTAGGAAGAAAAATGATAAGTCCCAAGAAAACCTTTATGAGTTTAATTACCTCTTTCTGATCTAGCTAGGTTTCTTTGATGAGATGATTGTGAAAAGAGAATTACCTTTTTTTTCCCTCTCTTTCAAGAGCTCCTTGATCAGAAAACTTGGCTGTGTTTCTTCAAAGTTACAATAACAAAGTACAAAAACAATAGAGCATCAGATTGAAAGGGAAAAAAAAAGTGAGGTTCACAAGTTAAATATACTAGTTACTGGTGAAGTCCTCTAAGGGGAAAAACCCTACTTGGAGAAGAGAGAAGTTTAGGTTGTCCCCTGCAAATCTAGTAGTAGTAGTAGCAAAAGTTATAAATAAAGAAAAGAGAAGCAAAGGGACAGTTTAGTGATGGAGAAGGACTGAAGGCAAAAGACAAAGGGTAATAAATGGAAGGTACACTAGGAAAAAGATGACTATGACACTGCATCTAATAATAATTTCATACTTGTGGGGATGTATGTATCCATTTCCCCCCCCTTATTCTACCTTATTTCTCATGCACTCACAGACAACCATAAAATTCTAAATATACGTTTTAATTTCTCATTCTTTTTTTAGTCATATAAACCCGACATTTTCCTCCTATTTAATTTGTTCCATGTTATTTTAGCAATTGAAGAGGAAAGAACAAGAGTGAAAAAAAAATTAAGGCAGTAAAAAGAAAATGTAGTTGTAATACAGATTGAAGATTCATATACTTGTATAGTTGACTTGAGATAGATTCTGAATTTCAGATTTTGGAAAAAAGAAGATTGTTTGTCCTCCGTAAATGATCCATTCAAATAGGAATTAATTTCGGTGAAGCTTTATTTGAAATTCTTATTTTCTGATTTTGGAGAACATCTTTTCATTCATTTGTCTCAACTTCTTGTCAATTACTAATCACTCTTTTCATGGAATTGACATGCTACATATATATTACTTTTCTTGGAAAATATATATGAGTATAGCAGGATGACACAATCCGATAATTTAGCTACGTCTAACCCCTTTGCTTTAATACACTTTCTTTTTTTATCTGCTTAATATTCTTTATTCTAACGTTCTTATTGAAGAATCAAAAGAAAATTTCCTTTTTTTAAAATATCATCAGCAGCGGAACTTAAGCACATAATTCAATCGTAACCGATGAAGAAATTATTGTTTTCAGTTTGCTAGAAACAAAGCAGAATTGAGGGTCAGACGAATTTGAAGTTTTGCACAAAATTTAGACTTTATAAGAACAAGGTGGATTGAAAATGACCAGCACAGGATTACGATGTAATATAATGCACCAATTTTTCTTTACATTATTCCTGGTATGAGCTCAAGGAGCAGTGGGGAAACAGAATTTTCAATAGGATTTAACAAAACGTAAACACGCGAAAAAGCTAAGGTGTTCATCATTTAATATATATGCCTTATATACATAGTTCGAATTCTGACCTAGCTCCGCCCATGGTCATAAGCATACTTTTCAGTGGAATCACATATGATCTCATAATTGATTACCTTGCAGTTGTTGGTGATTGCTTTCTTTTCCTGTTAAATTACTTGTAAAATTTGTGAAGTAAATTGTTACCTCTTGACTGACTCATACCTAGAATGTGTTAATATATATATATATAGCACAACAAGCTCATAAAACGAGAAATAATTCCTAACTAACCAATTTATATGGTCCAATTGGGTGTAATTTTACAAAAAGGAAACAATTTAAAAATAAAAGAAAAAAGGACTTCTCGAGTTTTTCTTTTTCAGATACCTGCTTTAAGGTGTTCTACAGCATGACCTACTAAAGGGGGTTCGTTTGGAAAAGAATTTCCTTATCGGAGCAAATCTTTTAATCTGATTTAAATTCTTTGGAGATCCGAAGGTTGTAACATCTAGTCTATACATTTTGACTTTGACTATTTCTGGATATAGTACTTAAAACAAAGTGGGACTGAAAAAAATAAATAACTGCCTCACTCAAGAAAGTGATTTCTAGAAAGATTCTCGTGTAATTAAATAACTAAATAGGCGTTTGGACATAAACAATGTGTAATTTGAAATAAAAAATAGCTTTGGAAGCTAAGTTGAAAAAAAGTAGTTGAAAATTAAAATTATGTGTGGACATTCATTTCACTTAAAAAAAAAATAGTAGTAGCAGTTTTGTGAGAGAAAAACATTATTTACTTGAAAAAGAGGTAAAAATTGCTTTTTTCAAATTCAAAACTCATCTTCAAAATTTTTGAAACTCATCTTAAAATTTTCAAAGAAATGTATAAGCAAACAATATTTTGACGATTTTTTTTTTTTTTTTATGGACAAACGGCTACTAATTACCTCAGCGCATCTCTAACCAATTGTGCCCTCGGTAAAGTTTCACATTTGGAAAGAATATAATTTTGTCTTCTTCATTTATTTAATATGAATCAAACCCAGTAAAATTATTTCAATTCCAGTGACAGATCGAGGTTATTATCCCGCGTACCAAACGATCCCTTAATTACTGACTTTGAAGAAATGGCTGTCACAAAAAAATCAAAATGAGCATTTCGGTGTGGCACTCTCGAGAGCTGTTATCTTCACAAATTTTAGTGCAATATTATTTACTCAGTACTGGATCTGCAAGTCTTAAATTGGAAAAATTAATTTTTGCTGGATTACAATTTCGCACTTCTTCTGCTACTTATTAATCCTGGACATCAATTAACTGATATAGAAATATAACATAATGTGCACAACTTTTAGGAAGCAAATGGACAATAATTAGGAGAGTCAAAAGGGGGAAATTGAGGAAAATTGAATACATAAATTAAAGAATAAGTAACACAAAAGGGAAAAATTACATAACTATTTTGTTTTAGGAAAGAATAGACAATAATTAGGAGAGTCTTTTCAAATATCATTACCTCACCTGGAAGATAATAAACCTTAAGATCTGAAGAATCATGACAGTTTGACTCGACTTAACTAACAACTAAATAGAATGAATTGATCGCCAAAAATAGTTACTAATTCAAACAAGGATGATCTATTGATTCAATATCCACTTTCTTTTTTCTTCTTTTTAACTTGAATTGAGTTCAAAACTGATAAAAGCGCGTCAATATATCAACTAGAGCGAAAATCAGCTGAGCAAAGCAGTCAATGGTTTTATTCAATGAGCAAAGCAGTCAACAATTTTACTCAATGCTCATTCTCTAACTCCTTGATAAATGCGTTTTTTCCATGCACAGGATCGGAAGAAATAATGAAAATGAAAAAACAAGCGTCAAATTGTTAAATATTTTTAATTTAATCCCACATCGGTTCTTTAAGAATTTTTATATGATCTGGGACAATACTCACCTTATAATTTTTTTTTGTTGGTTAAATTAGGCTTAAAATTTATTTTCTTATTATGGTATAGTTAGACCCATTCTAATTCATTGTTTATCCAATAGAGTGCCCTCATCTTATACTCCCTTTATATAATTTTGGAAAAAACTAACATTTGCAGTTGAGTTAAGCTAAAATCTACTCTCTTTTTTTCTGCTTATTTTATTCTAGTTTCTCCCAATAAATTTCTGGAAATTAAACTAAGTAATCGTGGGAAGAAATAATTAAGGTTGTTTATATGTTCCTCTCCTTTTTGGCAGCCAAAAACATGCAACCACTATGGGCCCATTTTACTGTGGCTACATTCGCAAACGATACTTTGGGAACGAATAGGTAAAATAGTTACTTTTAATCATAATTTGTTGCGACTAGAGGACACTATCAATTATGCCATGAATCTAGCTAAAAGCAACAATAGTTTTATTGTACAATTATAATATTATCATTCTTAATTTACACTCAAAAAGAACTTGAGGTAAAGGTGTTGTATATTCCCTTTTAGGTTAAGGTCTAGAAAATTAAGATGCCCTACCACATCTACAAGTAGGTCTCAATCCATAGCTCATGGTCAAAACATTCTTTGATGCGCCTTTTATTCCTAATATATATTCTTTTTCATAAGCATAAAGAAGGAGCATTTTTATCTGCTTATTAAGAAAATCTCCATGACTGCACCTATTGCACGCCTTCTCCTACATATCTCTACCAATCATTGTGGCCCAAACTACACATAAATTTATTTATTTGTCCCTTTTTTTTTAACAAGAGAAACTGAAATATAAAGTCCGATTTTTAATGGTTGAACTCACTTGAACATATTGTAAGTTTAAATTGTACATTACCCTAGCAGAGATTAAACGAATACAAAGACATAATCCTTAAGTTGGGTTCCGATACGTAGGGTGTACAAATCAAATCGAAAAACTGTATCAAACCCAAAAATCAAATCAAACCGCTTAAAAAGTCCAATTAGAATTGGTATTGAGTAAAAAAAACTCGAGAAAACCGACATATTAAAATATATTTTTTATATATACTTTTAAGATTTTTTAAAAAAAATTCTTTAAAAAATGTCTAAAAGTATTTGCGATTCTTTTATAGGATGTAATATTTAGTTAAATATGAAGTGCTCCATATTTATTAACTTTAACTAATGAGTTGTATGATCACTTTCTTATCAAGTGTTAGTGAAATGCGTCAATCTCTTTGTTCTTCCATAATTATATGTATGAAATTTATTAAATTCTTATATCTTTTTCGAATTTGAAATGATATTTTGATAATTTAAAATTACATAGAACATACCATTATATAGGTTCATATTTATTTTTATGTTTAATTATTAAATTCGGTTAATCTTGAAAGTGTACATCGACGTAAAATTATGGTCAGACGAATAAAAAATAACTATCATGTGTTACTAAGAAAATTCTTCCATAAGAATATTTTAATAGATCATATTTTTTAATTTTTTAACTTTTATTTAACATATATTTACTTATAAAAGAATTAACAAAGTAAGATTGAAATAATATTCATATAACAAAAAAACTCGAAAAACCCGACAAAATCGAACGAACCCAAACCGATACAGTTGGTTTGGTTTGGTTTTGACAAAAATTGAACCAACCTAATCAATGTACACTCTTACCGATACACATATCGTTTAACTCCATCGATTCAGCAGCGGTAACAAACAACAATTAAATTTGAAACCAACTTTCATGATTCACGAGATACCCACTCTCACAGCACGGAGAATTTGACTAATGGGACGTCAACCGTTACCACGTATTCAAGAGACATAATATGTTAGGTCCTAATAGCTAGAGAAAGTGATGTTGACCTCTATTTATAAAGAGTGATTACCAATAAGGTGCCAATAATTATTAGACATTGTTTATCCACACACAAAATAATTTAATATTAGGCCGTTTATTTATCCACTACTTGGGACACGTCACCGTACTTTTAAGCTCTAACCAATTAAAATAAATCAAAATTCCAACACATATGAGTCACGTCTGAGAAGGATTGCACCAAGTAAGTAGAGAGACATGATTGAATAAACATTAATGGAAACAAATTCTTACCCCGAATGAAATGAGACGCTACTTCTATAAAGATTGATGGATAACTTGATAGCTGGGTACAATGAGTGTTTCAATTATGTTCATGCAAGTTTCCTTTTATTGTCAAAAAGAGGCGTGAATTTTAGTGATGGATTTTACATCACTGGTTCAGTGGTGAGTTAGTCCACTTAACGTTAAATGTTGGTATCAAAAGTCAAAGATTTTAAGACCGAAGGTAGGACTTTGTCCCTTGAACTCATTGTGGATGATCGGTTTAGTTAAGAATTCCTGCTTTTTAGAGTGAGCCCATGAAAATATGACTCGTCCAAGTTTGGATGTTTTGCAGCTGTGCTTTATTTTTATGGTGAGTCAATTCGGGCACAACTAAAGTTAATCCATCTAAAACCCTATTTTGGCTAAATTTAATCCAGATTGATCCATAAGAAAACTTGCCAATTTTTTTTAATACTTGTTTGATATGCGTTATAAAATTAGTTTTGTTTGGAAATTACACAACTTATATGAAAGTAAAAAAAAAACTGAAACTTATTTAGTGTTTGAAGTGTTGGCTACCATCCATGATTAAGTCCATCTTGACATTCTTAATTGCTGCTGATTATAATTTTTAAAGAACTAATCATTTTGTCTATGAAGGTTAATTATACATTCTCCTCCCCTAGTCTTCTACTAATAGGTAATCCATTGTCTTATCAAATGATTTTGTGAAGGATAATCTGCTATGAAATAATTACAAACTCCATCCAGTTATAGCGTAATTAAATGGTGTACAAATTATATGCTGACCCTGATTGTTTGAAAATATGCATAAAATCATATCATTTAAAACCAACGCCGAGTAAGTTTTTGCACTTAACATGGATTTAGGAATAAATGGCGAGCAACTTGTTGGTAGTAGTCAAATTACACAGAGCGTGTTCTTATATTTTCAGTTGATAAAACTTGAATTCAATTTAATTTTGCTATTTATCTAATACAGAAATGTTAAGCTTATCTGGATCGTGCAATTATTCAAAAATCTGAAAGCATAAGTGTCGTACTATGCATTTACCAAATAACAAATCCGAATTGAAATTTCAATTAGGACTATAGGAATACACCTCGCGTGGAGACTCTAAAGTAAGAGTTGAAGTCCAATTAGAATGGAAAAATGACACTGTATAGCGGTTGTAAAAATAATAGTCGGAAAAATGTATACAATTTGTATATTTTTTGTATATATACATCGTTCTGTCTGTTATATATAAAAAATATACAAATTTTATACATATTTTCGGCTATCAAACATAAATAATTTTTGGGGCGAAATAAAAGTGATAATACCCCAATTAGAATCTAATATAGCATTGTCAAAATAGTCCAAGCCAGCACCATATCTAAGAAAGCCCAAACTAGCGCTCAAGCATAGACAATACAGGAGTTTCTTGGGCCACAGCAGAAAGGCCCTTCTATTCCTACCATCTGATGGAATAAGAAGAATTGATCCAACATAATCGTTCATCAAATTGTTGAATCCGTGTGTTCTCATGGTAGAGCTATCCGCCATTGAGAGAAAAGGAAATGAATATTCTAGAAGATGTGAAAATGATTTTTATATATCCAAAATATCTCAATGTAGGGACTACTGTAACGACTCGGTCGGTCATTCCGTAAGATTAACCCCGTTTTTCCTGTTTCTTCTTTATCATATGTTGCTTTGCTTATTTATGTTGTGTTGGGTCGGTTGGTTCGGGTTCAGAGTGGTCGTGGTGTGAAATGAGACACTTAGTCTCTTAAGTAGACTTAACAGTTGGAAAAGTCAACCGAGAGTTGACTTATAGGTAAACGACCTCAGAATGTGAATTTTATGGCTCAGATAGCTTCGTTGGGTGATTTGGGTCTTAGGGGTGTGCTCGGGATGTGGTTTTGATGTCCGGAGTAGGATTAGGCTTGAAATGACGAAATTGAGTTTTTGACGATTTTCGGTCGGCAGTGAAAAATAGACTATCGGGGTCGGAATGGAATTCCGAAAGTTGAAACAGGTTTGTCGTGTCATTTTGGATGTGTGTGCAAATTTTAAAGTCATTCTGACGAGGTTTGATAGGTTTCGACATCGAAAATGGAAGTTCTTAGTTTCATTAAGCTTGAATCTGTGTGTAGTTTGGTGTTTTGATGTTGTTTTGAGTGTTTCAAAGGTTCGACTAAGTTCATATGATGTTTTGGGACTTGATGGTATGTTTAGTTGAGGTCCCCGGGGCCTCGGGTGAGTTTCGGATGGTTAACAGATCATTTTTGGACGTTGGTTGATGGCTGATATCTGGTGGTGTGAGTTTTCTGGTTTTTGGTGCATCTGTACAAAATCAACCTCGGAGGTAGTTCGACCTCGGGGTGGTTCATAATCGATGGTAGGCCGAGGGCAGCCTAGACAGAAACTTTAAGTTATAAAATAAGGGGACTTCCTCCCATTTTTTGTTTTTAACGAATTGGAGCTTGGGTAGAGGCAATTCTTGGGAGATATTTCAAGGAAAGCATTGGGGTAAGCGATTCTTACTTGGTTTTGGCTAAATCCCATGATTTTATCTTTAATTTTATCATCTGATTTGTGACTTGGGGTGAAAATTTTGGGAAAAAGAGGAAGTGTTCTTGAGGTGGATTTTTGAGGTTTTGAACGAGATTTTATTGTCGGATTTGAGCAAATTTGGTATGTACGAACTCGTGAGAATGCGAGGATTCTAGTTTTGTGATTTTTATCAAATTCTGATATGTGGGCCCGGGGGTCGGGTTTGGCCAATTTCAGGTTTGTTGATGTAAATTGGTTATTTTCGAGTGAGCTTTATTCCTTAAGCATATTTTGATGATATGAATATGTTTTGAATAGATTCGGGGCGCGTTGAGGCCGAGTCGAGGGGCAAAGGCATCGCGGTGTAGTTTTTCATCCGATTTGAGGTAAGTAACGATTGTAAATCTAGACCTGAGGGTATGAAACCCCGGTATTTCGTATTGTTATGATAAATGAGGTGACACACATGCTAGGTGATGGGCGTGTGGGCATGCACCGGTAAGGATTGTGACTTGGTCCGTCTTGTAGCGACTGCTAAGTCGCGTATTTGATTTGAAATCATATGATATTCCATATTTTAGAGATTTATACTATATTTTGGGCTGTGTGCCATATTTGGGGCCTTGTGCCAACCTGTTTGGACCCTCATGGGTGTTTTTATTACTATTCTCACACTGTTTTTGATAAGAAAATATAATCTCAGTCATAATTTATATTTGTTTATTGTTTATTCCTGGTTATCACCCTGTTTTCAAACAAATGAAAGATATTTTGGGCTGAGTCCTCGTGATTTATGGTGAGTTGCCAGAGTGGCTTGTGAGGGTGATGTCCGAGAGAGGCCGAGAGCCGGATTGTGAGGATAGTGATGGGTCGAGTTGCACGCTACAACGTTATATACATATATATACTTATATATTGGATCGGGCTGCACGCCGCAACAAGAGATATGTGTTGGATCGGGCTGCACACTGCATCGGTATATATATTGGATCGGGCTGCACACCGCATCGATATATATTGGATCGGACTGCACGTCGCAGCGGTATTTATATTGGATCGGGCTGCACGCCGCAACGATATGGCGCTTGGGCTGAAGGAGCCCCTCCGGAGTTTGTACACCCCCAGTGAGCGCAGTCTACTATTTATGGATCGGGCTGCATGCCGCATCGTTATATATATATATATATATATATATATATATATATATATATATATATATATATATATATATATATATATATATATATATATCGGGCTGCACTCCGCAACGACTATTATATGACACCTATTGAGCGTGAGTGCTGATTGACGAGAGATGAGTCATGAGTGGCTGAGAGGCTTGCCCGAGAGGCTTTATATTGTGAGTGACACTGTGCCCGAGAGGCTTATTTGCTATGAAACTACTGTTTTCACTCTTCTTTACATTTTCGCCTCTAAACGATAAATGTTGAACCAATGATTTATATGAATTTTGGAAAAGGGAAACTGGAGTTCTATGAAACTTTCGGGACGTAGATCCCTAACTTGATTTATTGATTTCCACTGATGTTTATTGCATGAATTTACATGATTTTAAAATATCGTCACTGCACTCAAGTGCTTATTTATATTTGTTACTTACTGAGTTGGTGTATTTACGTTACTCCTTGCACCTTTTGTGCAGATCAAGGTGCCCGGATCGAGTGAGAGTTGATTATTCTCAGTGGAGTTTTGTCAGAGAGTGTGAGGTAGCTGCACGACGTTCGTAGCCCCACCCTTCTCCTTCTCATTTTGTCGCCATTTACAGTTTCCCCTAGACTTGCTGAATTAAGGAAAGCATGTCAGATTCTGTGTTCCATTTAGTTGCTTATGACTGTTGACTCCGGGTTTTGGGGATATTATTTAGATGTTTTCATTGATTATCCGCATTTATGAAGTATTAAAAGTGGATAGTGACCTGTACTCTGCTTCAGCAGAAGATAGTGAGACTGTGCTCTGCTTCTTGGACTTCTAGCTAATAGGGCTATCACCAAGTAGGACAATATAGCCACTGACTAACTTCCTTGAGTCAGGGCAAGAAGCCCAGTCTGAATCACAATAAGCCCTTAGCCCATTATTGGGATCCTTGGACAGAAAGATTCCCAATGTAGGATCTTGTTTCAGGTATCTCAAGAGATGTAAAACAACCATCAATGTGTCTCCCTTGGGGCTTTCATAAACTGACTCAGGTGTTGGACACTATATGCTATGTCCAATCTTGTATTAGTGAGGAAATTGAGCTTTACGACTAATTTTTTGTAGTACAGTGGGTCTGAGAGTAAGGGTCCTTCTCCAGCCTTCAACTTGATTGTGGAATCAAGAGGAGATGATATAGTAGTGTAGCCTAAGCAGTCATACTCCTTCAACAAATCATTAGTGAACTTCCTGTAACGACCCGACCGGTCGTTTTGTGTTATCGGACCGCGTTCCCGTAAATGGAACTTCCCATAGTGGCTTTTTGTGATTTATGACTTGCGGGGGCTGGTAGTCCGGGATTCGGAGGTGTTAGAGTGCAATAGGAACATTGGTTCCTTAAGGTTGGCCTTTAAGGCCAAGTTTGACTTCGGTCAACATTTTAGGTAAATGACCTCGAAATCGAGTTTCGTCGGTTCCTATAGCTTCGTGCGATGATTTCGGACTTGGGCGTATGTTCGGATTGGGTGACCCGGGGGCATTTCGGCGCTCAATATTGAAATAAGAAGTTCCTTAAGTTCATATTTTTGTTTGGGGCGTGTTTTTGTGTTATCGAGGTCCGAACGGTATTCCGAGACCAGGAATGGTTCCGTTATATTAATTATGACTTGCCTGCAAAATTTGGTGTCATTTCGAGTTGTATAGGCCAGTTCGGCACGTTGTTAGCGAAGTCTAGAAAACTTAAAGTTCCTAAGTTTGGTTCTTGGGGTTTGGGGGTGTGATTTCGAGTTTTAGCGTTGTTTTGGATGTTCCGAAGGCTCGAGCGAGTCCGTATTATAATTTGGGACTCGTTGGTATATCTGGACTAGGGCTCGGGTGGGCCCAGGTGCCTTCCGGGCACCTAACAGGGCTAAAAACCAGCAATATATGGCTGCTGGTGCACCTGTTATGGTGTGAACGCAGGTGCGGTTGCCCAGTCGCAGGTGCGTGACCGCTCCTGTGGTCCCCATCATCGCAGGTGCGATCACCTAATGGCCTGGCCAATTATCACAGGCACGGAAAATATTCCGCAGGAGCGGAGCCACAGGTGCGGGCCCAGGCTCCCCAGCCCATTTTCGCAGGTGCGAGATTTTTCTCGCAGGAGCGGTCCTCGAGCCGCATGTGCGAAAACACTGTCCAGGCAGTGTATTTTCATACACGGGTTTTAAACCCATTTCTCACTTTCCTTCTTCTTCCTTGGACGATTTTCCTCTATTGTTAAGGGCTAACAACCTGGTCTTCTAAGGTAAGTGAACTCTACTCAAAAATTAGCTTCATGCATGAATTTCTAGCTTAATTAACTACATAAATTAGGGTAAAAATCAAGAATTTGGTAGTAACCTAGAACTTGTGATAATTTGCGAATTTTTCTGTGTATTAGCCATGAAATCAAGTAAGAATCTTATATTAATGATCCTTAGGCTATGTGAGAGTATTTTCTTCAAAAATTTCCGGAATCCGAGCATGCGGGCCCGGGGGTGTATTTTGGGATATCTTCAAGAAAGATGAATAGGCTAAGCTAGTAAGAGAATTTCATACTTTTGAGTGTATATTGACGTATTTATATAATATTTGACTAGTTTCGAGTCCTCGGGTGTAGAGTTTGGAGGTTCGGGCGCGTTCTTGACCAGGGAAGTAGGTTCTACGCGAGGTGAGTCTCCTCTCTAACCTTGTAAGAGGGAATTGTCCCCATAGGTAATTTTAAATGATTGAATTGTCCTTATTTGCGGGGGCTACACACGCACGAAGTGATGAGAGTCCGTGCGTAGCTACTACTATGCTATGCCGGGTAGTCTTTAGGACTCACAAGCAAGCTTATATGACTTATTTGTATCCCTGCATGTATTTCTAGCCGATTATTATCCTTGAAACTAGCATGAGAAAATGGAAGGTTATATTAAATATTGATGTTTCCTTGAACTCTATATTTCCTGAAATTACTGATAAACTCTGTGTATGTATACGAGCACCCGTGTCGTATGTATGATCAGCGAGCGGGGTAGCCTTATATTATGTCAACCGCGTCGCACGATCGATTCGCGAGCGGGGTAATAAATGCATCTATGGTTCGAGCCGTTCGACCCTTCGACAGTGCACATTTAAATTGTCGCGTCGCTTCGGCCGTACGCCTCGGCATACTATATGCTATGTATTTGACTGAGAGTCTTATTAATATT
This sequence comes from Nicotiana paniculata, assembly GCA_005239505.1. Taxonomy (NCBI): domain Eukaryota; kingdom Viridiplantae; phylum Streptophyta; class Magnoliopsida; order Solanales; family Solanaceae; genus Nicotiana; species Nicotiana paniculata. The sequence goes on from ML347358.1 coordinate 47,647, forward strand.
GTCAAATGAATTGTCCTATGTGGTAGGGGGTTTGGACTTGTATTAACTATTGTTATTTGACACTTGTGGTAGGTGGTAGTTCATATACATGATATTCCATGTCTACTCGATTTACGTAATTGTTAATCCTGATTAAACCTGTTTAATTATATTATTGCTAAGGACCCTAGTGAGTATTACGTCTACCTCTCGTCACTACTTCTTCGAGTTTAGGCGGAATACTCACTGGGTACATATTTTTTTATATGTACTCACGCTACGCTTCTGTACTTAATTGTACAGGTTCTGAGGCTGGTACATCTGGTTATCATACCGAAGCGCGATCCTGAGAGTACTTACTGGGCTAGACTACACGGTGAGCTGCTCTACCCGGCGTTCCTCAGCAGCACTGTGGAGTTCCTATTACCTATTTTTTGTGGATATTTTGTCTACCCCTTTCGGAAAAATTGTATATTATTTTGTCTACTTTGTACATTCCACTAGTCGCCTGTGGACTTGTGACACTATGTCTTGGCACGCGTAGTTGGTTTTCTAATATTTTGGCTACATTACACCTATTGGCAAACGGTCTTCTGAGTTCATTTAATCACATTGCATTGCGTGACTGTTTTCTTTAAATGATTTCCCAATCAAAAAACTTGTTAAGAACTTAATTATTTAAATAAGTAAAGAGGTCTCGCTAGTAATTGATGTTGGCTTGCCCGACCCCTGTGTTGAGCTCCATCATAATCTGAGTTGGAATTTGGGTCGTGACACTTCCTTTGAGTCATCAGGGCTCCATCAACTTGATACAGTATCTCCAGATCCAAAAAGTAATGTAATATTCCTAAATCTTTGATCTTAAATTGGTTGTGCAGGAATGTCTTCAGTTTTTCTATCTTTTCTAATTTATTGCCAATCAGGATCACATCATCTACATAGACTGCTACAAACACCACTGAAGTTCCTTCGTTCTTATAAAATAGTGAGTAGTCACTTGCTGAGTGCTGAAAACCTTTTGCACATAAGAATTCTGTCAATTTGTCATACCATTGTCTGCTTGCCTGTTTGAGCCCATATAGAGATTTTCTAAGCTTGCACACCAGATTACTGTCATCTACCATCAAACCTTATGGCATCTCCATATATACTTCTTCATGTAAGTCCCCATGGAGGAAAGCATTATTTACATCCAATTGGTAAAGACCCCACCCCCTTTTTACTGCAATGGTGACCAATGTCCTAACTGTAGTCATCTTCAGCACTAGGGAGAATGTCTCAGTATAATCAATCCTTGCTTCCTGAGTGTAACCTTTCACCACAAGTCTGGCTTTGAATCTGTCTATGCTCCCATCATCTTTGTGCTTGATTTTGTACACCTACTTGCAACCTATAACTTTCTTTTCTAGAGGTAAATATACTAAATCCCATATATGGTTAGTGTATAAGGCTCAAATTCCTGTATCATAGCTTCCTGCCATGCAGGATTCACAACTGCCTCCTCATAAGAGTTTGTCTCACAGTCATGTGAAATGTTCCTCAAGAGCTGATGACTTTCATGGTAGTATTGGATGCAACATGATGCTTATTAGCAAATAATGTGGTAAGTGAAGTTTGGTTTATTTGGGAAGTGTTAGGCTGTAAATTTGGTATAGAGGTATTCCTTAAGGTGTGAGGGAGTTGTGTGAGTTCAGGATGATCTTCTAAATTGTGGAAGATCTGACTGATTGGTGAGGATGGAATCATCATTCTATTGTTGTGCATGTATTTCAGGTGAAGTAGTAGTTTGATTTGTAGTGATTAGGTTTTCAAATGGTGAAGCAGTATGGGTGGGAGAATTGTTAGGTGAGTAAGTGGTGACAGAATCTGAAGAGTGTGCATTCCTATCAGATAGGTGACCATCTCTCAAATTATAAGGGTCACGATCAATGCATGTAGAAATTGAAATCTGGAAATGATTTAGGGAAGCTAGAAGGATTTAACTCAGACTTAGTGGAAAAAGCGAATATATCTTCATGAAATTGAACATCCCTGGAAACATGTATCCTCCTTGTGGCCAAGTCTAGGACCTTGTACCCCTTTGTTCCAAAGGGATATCCTATGAACACGTGAGGTGTGGATCTTGGTTCAAACTTATCTTTATGAGTTTTCAAAGTAGTAGGATAAAATAAGCAGCCAAAACTCCTAAGATGTGAATAATTGGGCTTATTATCATATAGAATATCAAAAGGACATATATTTATGAGGAATGTGAAAGGCAATTTGTTTATCAGGTATGTGGCAGTGAGGATTCACTCCCCCCAATATTTCATGGGTTTGGACTGGTATAATAATGCCCTGGCTGTCTCAAGTAGGTATTTATATTTTCTCTCTCCACCACACCACTTTGTTGTGGTGTGTATGAATGAACATGTTTTCTGGTTTACAATTCCCTTGGTCTGGAAGTATGATATTGATTCATTTTTGATAAATTCTAGGCCATTGTCAGACTTAATGGTTCTGACTGTGGTTTTGAACTGATTTTCTATCATGGAGATAAAGGCTTTGAGGATCTGGAGCACATTACTTTTACAGCTCAACAAGTGAGTCCAGGTTGATCTACTAAAATCATAAACCAAGGCCAGGAAGTATCTATGATTGTCATGTGTGTTTACATGATAAGGGCCCTATATATCCAAGCGTATTAGTTCAAAGATTTTAGTAGAAGTGGTGGTACTATGGGCAAATGGAAGTCTGGTTTGTCTAGCCATTGGCAAATTGGGCAAAAGAAAGGTTGTCTGGGAGTAAAAGTGATAGGTATTGTGAAAATTAATCTTATTTTTACAAAAAGGTGCATATCCTAGTCTATTGTACCACAAGTGGTCAACAACATTTCCATGAGACATAACATAAGACATGAAATGGAATTAACAGTAGAAGAGTCAGTCTTATTGATTGAATGGAGCATATTTACATCAGTGGGTGGACATGATGATTTATTTACAAATGCAAATGAATGAGGAGGATGACTCTTAACTCTACTTGTAGTATCAACAGATGTAGGAAGACATGAACTAAAGTACTTGAAAAGATCAAAGTTGAAAGCAGAATGAAATTTGACTTAGATTTATGACTGAGACATATTGAGCAGAGGAGGTATATGCCTCTTATTGCCTTACCAATTTCCAGAGGCCTCTTCATTGAAGGGCCCTGCATTAGACAGAGGTGCTTATTGAAGTTAACCATACAATTGAGATGCACAGTTAATGATTGAATTGAGATAAGATTAAATTTGAAACTGGGTACATATAATACTCTAAACAAAGTTAGACTAGGACCAAGGAATGTATCTCCTATTTTTGTCACTTTGACTCTGTATCCATTAGGTAGGGTAACTAAAAATGGATAAGCTAAAGTCTTGATGTTGGTTAGAAAGGATTTTCTGTAAGTCATGTGATTTGAGGCTCCACTATATAGTATCCATAAGTCAGCAATAGATTTAGATTATTTACACATAGTTGTTTTTGAAATCTCTTTATAAGTAGAGCAAGCTAGAATACCTGCAAAATTTGTAACTCCACAGGCAATGTTGTTTGGATTCTCCCTTGTATTTCCAGCTTGGAAGGTCTCCAACATGTTCAACAATTGTCCATATTGTTCCTTTGTCAGACCTGGCACACCTTTGTTTGAATTCTTGTTCTATGATCCTTCAATACTTTCACCAAGTGACTCTTCACAACCTCCATGAACATTTGCAGCAGACCCTGTATTTCCGCCTTTAGTGAACTTGAAGTCTTGTGGAAATCCAAATATTCTATAACATGTTTCTTTTGTATGCCCTGGCTTCTTGCAATAGTCACAGATTAATCTTGACTTGTTGTGTGCGTGACTTCCATTTCCTCTGAATGAATTATTCCCTGTGCCCCGTCTACGTGGAGCATAATTAGTTGTGAATGTGTTTTGACCAGGCCCATTGGCATTGAGTGATGCAGATTCCATAGCCAATTGGTTACTCGGCCTGACATCTCTTTGCTTCTCCTCTTGAATTAGAATGGAGGAGGCTTGTTCAATGCTAGGCAATAGGTTCATCATTAAGATACTACCCCTCACAATTGTGTAAACTTCGTTAAGTCCTATTAGAAACTGAATTAGTGTGTGATCCTGTTCAGCTTTATGCATGTTTTCTTTGGCTCCACAAGTGCATTGACAGCTACATTGTGCGTGGGCATTTAAAGTGTTTAGTTCCTTGTAAAGTCTCTTCATTTTTGTATAGTATCCTGTAATGTCCAAAGCACCTTGACTAAGGTCATTTATTTCCTATTGAAGCTAATAAAGTTTTGCCCCGTTAGTTTGATCGTATCGATCCTCCAACTCCTGCCATAACTCCTTGGCATCATTGACATATTGTAGACTGGCTGCCAAGTCTTTTGAACGTGAATTAAGAATCCACGACGTCACCATGTCGTCACATTGAGCCCAGTGGTCGATGTTCGCATCATCGGAGCCCGACTTCTTACATTTTTCGGTGATGAATCCAACTTTATTATTCACTGAAAGAGATCTAAGAACACCTCTCCTCCAGGATCTATAGCTAGTTCTATTGAAAGCTACCGATACCAACACTGTTTCGGCACTCTCGGATGGGTGCATGTACAGTGGACTAGTTGTGTCCAAGCTAGTGTTAGTTGTATTCGAGGTATCCTTATCTCTGGCTATGATTCAGTTGAAATTAGTGAATAATATTGATTAATTATGAAAGAAATGAAAGAAAATCACACGATTAACCTGTGAATTTCTAAAACACTAAATCCTCGATTCCGCGATTTAAGAGAAGCAATAACATAGAAATGAATAACAACCACCACAAGAAAGTATAGAATAGGCAACAATCTTTTTACGACAATAATATTTTTGTAAAATACAGTAAATGACAACTACTTCAATTAGTTGTTGCTATATTATAAAACTTTTACCCACAAAATTTTTTGTTAGCAAAAGTTTTAATTTTGTTTCCGTATATAACAAATAATATAATAAATTTAAATATATATAAACCAGCAACGACTTTTTATCAACAATACTATGGTTGTTGGCTAAGTTTTAAATGGCAACAACGTGATTAGATTGTTGCTGTATCATACAATTTTTAACCACAATTTTTTTCTTCTTACCAAATATTTTAGATTCTCGTTACTATATTTTAGGAAAAATATAATAAATATAAAATATAAAACTTAATTGGCAACAATGAATATTAGTTGTTGGTAAACACAAAACTTTCTCAACAACTCCTCTTAGTTGGGGCCTAAAATTTAGTAAATTACTTTTACTTTTCCACTAAAACAGATGCGCCAAAATAGGTTTTCCTATTCTATTACTTTTTCCCCAATTCTTAGCGCGCAATTTTAGTTTCCACTCCATCTAGGTTATCTCTTTTCATTATTCTGCTAAACTAAGTTCTTGTATCTGGCGTGGTCAATTCTTCGATCTCTTCCGGTGTGTTCTGTCACGATCCGAAATCCAACACAGGTTGTGATGGCGCCCAACATCGGAATCAGACAAGTCAAAACATTAATTAATTGAAATAACTTTTCGTTTTAAAATATTTATAAAAAACACTTCCTTTCACTTCATTACATAATAACCAAATAAAAGTCTGTTAATTAAAACAATGGTTTAAAGATTTCACTTAAGCAATTATATCCCAATACATATCCCAGAACCCGGTGTCACAAGTACATGAGCAATTTCTAAGAATTTAACAATCATTACAAGCATGTCCGAAATGCAACTGGACAAGGAAATTTAAAGGAAATAGATACAGTACGAAGGAGACTTTGTCAGTTGCGGATCGCCTCCGGATGATGCTGCTCGCCTAATCTTCCGCACCTGCAGCCTCCTCAGCTCCATCCCCAATCTCGCACCTGTGGCGCCCTTATCCGAACCTGCGGCTCCGCATCTGCGGTCAAAGCCTCGCAGGTGCGATTACACCAGATGACAACAACCTTCAGCCTTCTCCAACTTCAAATATTGATTCGTCAATCACCCGGAGTCTACCCGGGGCCTCCGAGACCCCGTCCAATCACACCAACCTGTCCCAAAACATGACACGGACTTGATCGAGCCCTCACATCACATCAAACAATGCCGAAATCACGAATCGCACTCAAATCCAATTCTTTAAGAACTTAGAATTTCAAACATCTACATCTGACGCCGAAACCTATCAAATCACGTCCGATTGACCTCAAATTTTGCACACAAGTCATATTCAACATTACAGACCTGCTCCAACTTTTGGAATCGCATTCCGACCTCTATATCAAAACTTCCACTTCCGGTCAGATTTCTCAAAAACCTTCAAATTTCTATCTTTAGCCAAATGACTTCAAAATGACCTACGGACATCCAAATTCCTTTCCGATCGCGCTCCCAACTCCAGAATCACCATACGAAGCTATTCCCAGACTCGGAATCCCAAACGGACATCAACAACACTGAAATGCACTTCAAGCCCAAATTTATGAAATTCTTCTAAAATGCTAACTTCCATAATATACGCCGAAGCGCTTCCGGGTTATCCAAACCCCGAGCCGGACATACACCCAAGTCAGAAATCATCATACAAACCTGCTGGAACCTTCAAATCCTGATTCGGAGGTCGTTTACTCAAAATTTCAATCTTAGTCCATTTCTCCAACTTAAGGCTTCTGAAATGAGAATTTTCTTTCCAAATAAATTCTAAACTTTCTGAAATTTAATTCCGACCACGCCCACGGGTCATAATACCTGAAACGAAGCTGCTCACGACTTCAAACCGCTGAACGATGCGCTAGAGCTCAAAACGACCGATCGGGTCGTTACATGTTCTACCCAAAATCTGGTGAGTTCTCACTTTTGATTTTGTTTCTTCCCAATGTCTGGTGTTTTCAGCTTTTGATTTAGTTTAATGCGTATCTTCTTCTTAATTTGCGGTACCTATGGACTCTATTCTGTTTTTTTTTCTTTTTATGATACAACTCAAATTTTTTGGTCTATTAAAAAGATGAGAATTGGAGAAGATAGAATTTATGAGAGGAGGATTTTGATACCTCAAACTGAAGTTTCTCTTGCTACTATTAGTGGCATATTTTCTACTTGAAGAAAGTAAAGTAGCTTTGATTTGCATTGTTTTTACTTTTCTGGAAAAGTTTGTAAATCCTTCATTAGCATTATTTTGTTAGGTTTTGATTTTTTCTTTATTTTTTTAAGGTTATGGAATTTGTAAGTTGAAGTTGCAATAGAATAAAAAATTTAGACGTGATTAATCCTGTCTAATAATTTCTTCTTTAATGGTACCCAATTTCACTTGCAAAATCACAAGTTTTTTTGTTGGATTCTACTGTATACTCATAATATTGAAGATGTTAATAATGTACATTGTATTATAGTTATTAATTAGTGTCTCGGGTTGAGCCTGAGTATGAAGTTCAGGTGTAAATCTACATAATAATTGGTGTCTCGGGTTGATCCTGAGTATGAGTTCGGGTGTAAATCTGCCTAATCTTGAAGAGGTTAATTATGTGAATTTTTTAGTTTTTAATCGGTGATCGTTCTTGCATTGCGGCCCCATTAAATTGCATTTGCGCCATTAATAGCAGCTAGAGAAAGTTAAATATATAGTTTTACAATTCTAATTATATAGTTTTATATTTCTTATTTTATATTTCATTGTAGGTAAGTATATGATGGATAAGAATTGGCTACTTACTAAGAATAGGACATTACCAGAATACTTGAATGGTATGGAATATTTTTTGAACTTTGCATTTTCTAATCATGAGGTTGGTGTAAGAGTCCAGTGTAAATAAATTTTGATACATATTCAAATTTAGGGAATGGTGATTCTCGCACTTTTGAAATGTTGCATGACATTCATCATGGTATTCCCTCTAATCATCATGGTATTCGCACTTTGCTCGAACATGTTCTGCTACTGTGTGTGTTAGATAACCTGCCTATCGATGTTTAATTGGTTTAACATATTCTGCTTCTACATGCTAGATATCATGCCTATAGGAAATAAAGTGACCAATGTTTCAATTTGCATTACAATATATCCATAGGGTCATGTTAGCTCATGCTCTACAAATGTACATTTTAGAAACCATGCCTATAGGATTTTAATTGGTTAATGTGATGTTGTTATAATTGCTCACTCGGAGACATGCCTATAGGAGCTAAAACCAGTTTCAATTGTTAATTTTAGAAATCATGCCTATAGGGTAATCCCACTCGCTTTTAAGTGTTAATATTGAACTTTCAACACTGTTCCATCGCCACTATTAGAAAGCATTCCCATAGGATCAAACTGAGTAATTCTGAATATCTTCCATGGTTATCACTACTAATTACTGCGTAAATCACCTATATATAATGTCTATAGGTTTGATCGCTTATAACCTATAATCAGTAGGCAATTGTGTAGTCGCTTAGAAATAGCACCTTGCATCTGAAATCGCCTGCACGTTTGAATTCCAATGTCACTTAGTGTCACGACCCCAAATCCTAAACCGGCGGTGATGGCGCCTATAGTGGAACTAGGCTAGCCAATATATCACATGTTCACAATTTCTTTTAAGAAACCATTTCCAAAATCTGAGCATTTCATAAATATACAAAAACTACAGATGTAAGTAGGTCATAATAATACAATACTGCCAACCCCAAAACCCGGAGCCAACGTGTCATGAGAATCTAGAAGAATAAGTCATAATATACTGTCATAATACAAAACCTCTGAATGAAATGAAGATACAACAGGGAGGGAAAAACAGAGATGCTGCGGACGCTGGACAGCTACCTCTATATCCCGCAAATCTGGCTCCGCTGCGGAATAAAGGCTAATGCTCGATGTCTGCTCCTGAATCTGCACACAGAGGTGCAGGGAGTAATGTGAGTACACCAACTCAGTAGTAATGAAAATAAATCATGTCTGAGCAGCAAGAACATATAAAATCAATGTCATCAAATCACAAGAGGCACATCCTTACTTTCAAATAGTATAACATAGATGTATGAAATCGTCGTGCTTCCGAAAACCCCTTTTAAAATATACATTGTTCAACAACTTCAACGGAAAGGTCTAGCATAAAAATGAAATGAATCATATAGAGGCCCCTTGGGCAAAAACATGTATCGCAATCAGCCCCTCGGGCATGCCTCACAGTCACTCATAATCAGTCACTCAGCACCTCACAATCCCTCATACCTCCTAATCACTCGTCACTCATCACTTGTCACTCGTCACTCGGTAGGTACCTGCGCTCACTGGGGGTATGTACAGACTCTGACTTCGGAGGGGCTCCTTCAGTCCAAGCTCTAAATAAAAAGCCAAATCATGGCATCAATCACTCTCAGGCTCTCGGCCTGTCTCATATCATAAATATACTCACAACATTGGCCCTCGGCCGCACTCAGTCAGACACTCTCAACATGCCACTCGGGCCATAAATAAAATGGGGTTCTCGACCCAATTAGTATTTCATTTCAAGAAATTGTAATATCATCAAATAACAGTGTCAACAATTACACAAGAAAGACTGAGTGAAAAATCATAGTTTCAAAGTAGTGAGAATATCAGTAAAATAGCCTCCAAGGGGTTAAAACAGATCGGCACTAGGACCCAAACATGGCTCACAACCCCAATATTACACAATTCTTTAGAACATAATTAACATAAGGTTTTGAGTAAATATGCAACTCATAAGTCGCCACGGAGAGGACCTAGTCCAATCCAAAAGTCAGTACGCGCCACATACTCGTCATCCGACATGTGCGCCTTTCTAGAAACAATAAGAAATACGAAGTCCGGGGTTTCATACCCTCAGGACAAGATTTATGACCATTGCTTACCTCTACCGGGCCACAACACTAGTCCGCTATGCTTTTGCCCCTCAAATTGGCTGCCGCTTGCTCCGAATCTAGCCAAAACCAGTTAACGTTATCAATATATATCAAAGGAACTCGACCCAATCGAAATTTATCGAAATAAACAAGAATCTCGAAATTCGGCCAAACCCGAGCCCCAGGCCCACCTCTCGGAATTCGATAATTTTTACATCATTAGAAACCTCGTCCTCCCACGATTCTATACATACCAAGAACACTAAAATCGGACCACAATTGCCCACTCAAATTCTCAAAGGAAAAATAAATTTTCCATGCACCCTTCTTCCCCAACTTGGTTCAATTTCCAGAATTTTTATGGTTACACTTAGGAATTGATATAAAAACGTGTTATGAAGTTGAAATTCTTACCTCCAAATGATTTCCCTTGATTTCCCTTACTCTCAAATAGCTCTCAACTCGCATGGAACAATGGAGGAAATATAAGCCAAATTCGCACTTCAGGCCTTTTTAAACATTTTGCCCAGCTATAATATTCCTTCTTCGCGAACGCGTCACTAGGACCGTGTTCGCATAGAACGATCCAACAGGCCCCTAATTTATCTCTACGCGAACGCGGCCTCAAGCCCGCGAACGCGAAGAACTGCCACCCTAGGCCTTCACGAACGCGTTCCCTAACACGCGAACGCATAGGCCAATACCCCTGGGGTCCTCAAAAGGCCCACAACCCTACGCGAACGCACACACACCCCCGCATTCGCGATGACCACCCAGCTCAACACTTCGCGTTCGCACCCCTTCTCCTGCGAACGCATAGAAAAATTGACCCCCTTCCACCAAACACTCTATACGAACGCGAGCCCCCTGCCGCGAACGCATAGAGTAAATCTCTGCTGCAGAAACACCAGCAAACCAGCCAAGTTCCAAAACTCAAAATCGATCCGTTAACCATCCGAAACACACCCGAGGCCCTCGGCACCTCAACCAAACATACCAAAAAAACCCATAACATCATTCAAACTTAGTCGAGCCTTCGAAACACCAAAAACAACACGAAAACACCAAATTTACATCAAATTCAAGCTTAAGAACTTTGAAACTTCCAAATTTTGCCAACTACGCCGAAACCAATCAAAACACCTCCGATTGACCTGAAATTTTGCAGACATAACCAAAATGACATTACGAACTTGATCCAACTTCTGGAATTCCATTCCGATCCCGATAGCCTATTTTCCACTGCCGACAGGAAATCGCCAAAAATTAACTTTCGCCAATTCAAGCCTAATTCTACACCGGACATCACAAAAATATTCCGAACACACTCCTAATTCCCAAATCACCTAACAAAGCTATCCGAGCCATAAAATCCACATTCCGAGGTCGTTTACCAATAAGTCAACTCTTAGTTGATTTTCTCAACTATTAGGCTACTTTAAAAGGCTAAATGCCTAAACCCTCACCATAACCACTCCGGACCCAAACCAACTGATCCAACACATCAAAAATAGTATAGCGATAAATAACAAATGCAGAAATAGGGGAAACAGGGTATATCTCACGGAACGACTGGTCGGGTTGTTACATCCTCCCCCTCTTAAACAAACGTTCGTCCTCGAACAGGTCTAGAAACATACCTAGAGTCTCAAATAAGTGAGGATATCTGTCCCACATCTCCCGCTCGGTCTCCCAGGTGGAATCCTCCACCAGCTGACCTCTCCACTGAACCTTCACTGAAACTATATCCTTATACCTCAGCTTCCTGACCTGTCGACCCAAAATAGCCACTGGCTCCACCTCATATGACATATCACCCTCGAGCTGAACCGTGCTGAAGTCCAAAACATGGGAAGGGTCGCCAACATATTTCCGGAGCATCGAAACATGGAATAATGGATGAATACTCGATAAACTGGGAGGCATAACAAGCCTATAAGCCACCTCCCCAACCCTCTGAAGTACCTCAAATGGCCCAATGAACCTGGGACTCAGCTTCCCTCTCTTCCCGAATCTCATGACACCTTTCATCGGTGACACCTTCAGCAACATCTTATCCCCAACCATGAAAGACATATATCGGAACTTCCGGTCCGGATAACTCTTCTACCTAGACTACGCCGTGCGAAGCCGCTCCTGAATCAACTTTGCCTTACTCAAAGCATCCCGAACCAAGTCTGTGCCCAGTAGCCTGGCCTCGCCGGCCTCAAACCAACCAACCGGAGACCTACACCTCCTACCATACAAAGCCTCATACGGAGCCATCTGAATACTCGACTGATAATTGTTATTATATGCAAACTCCGCTAGTGACAGAAACTGATCCCATGAACCACCAAAGTCTCACACAAGCACTCAACATATCCTCCAAAATCTGAATGGTACGCTCCGACTGCCCGTCGGTCTGAGGATAAAATGCTGTGCTCAACTCAACCTGAGTACCCAACTCTCTCTGCACGACTCTACAAAACTGAGATGTGAATTGAGTGCCTCTGTCGGAAATGATAGAAACTGGAACCCCATGCAATCGGAAAATCTCCCTGATATAAATTTCAGCTAACCTCCCTAATGAATACGTAGTACTAACAGGAATGAAGTGCGCGGACTTGGTCAGACGATCCACAATAACCCATATAGCATCAAACCTCCTCGAAGCCCGTGGGAGTCCAGCTACGAAGTCCATGGTGATCCGCTCCCACTTCCACTCCGGAATATCAAACCTCTGAAGCAATCCACCTGGTCTCTGGTGCTCATACTTGACCTACTGACAGTTGAGACACCGAGACACAAACTCCACAACATCCTTCTTCATTCTCCTCCACCAATAATGCTGCCACAAATCCTGATACATCTTCACGGCACCCGGATGGATGGAATACCGCGAACTATGAGCCTCTGCTAGAATCAAATCTCGAAGCCCATCTACAATTGGCACGCAAATATGGCCCTGCATCCTCATGAATCCATCATTACCAATAACCACATCCCTGGCATCACCGCGACGGACCCTGTTCTGAATAACAAGCAAATGTGGATCATCATACTGGCGTGCTCTAATCTGATCGTAAAGAGAAGACCTGGAGGCTACACAAGCCAACACCCGCGGGGGATCTGATAGATCCAATCTCACCAAATGACCTTCTAAGGCCTGAACATCAAGAGCTAACGGTCGCTCTGCTACTGGAAGGTAAGCTAAACTCCCCAAACTCTCTGCTCTGCGACTCAAGGTATCAGCCACTATATTGGCCTTCCCCGGATGATATAAGATAGTGAGGTCATAATCCTTGAGGAGCTATAACCATCTCCTCTGACGCAAATTCAAGTCCTTCTGCCTCAACAGATACTGCAAACTGCGATGATCAGTGAAAATCTCACACTGCACTCCATACAAAATAGTGCCGCCAAATCTTCAAAGCATGAACAATGGCAGCTAACTCAAGATCGTGCACTAGGTAATTCTTCTCGTGCACCTTCAAC